>VDFB02058299.1:0-78754 GCA_007258455.2 Sequoia sempervirens
GCTAAAAATAGCAATTCTGCAAAATGTCTCTGAATGAGCCCGAACGAAAGCCAATCGATCAAAACTGCCAATCTGACGCTGAGCCAAGCTCCAAAACGACCCTCTAACCACTCTGTCAGCCTACGAGGGTCTCATGATAGGCCAATCTCACGATCACTGATGCTCGCCAATAACGGGGACATGACAGTCCGCCCTCCCTAAAATTGCTTGACCCCAAGCAATCTCCACTGCAAACAAACTCCAATTCTCGGAAGGCCCCAAAAGGAAACTGTGTAATGTCCCACACATCTCGAACTATCTCCTGTAGCATCATCAAACTCAACTGCGCAATCGATGCCTGGATCCCAAACCCAGCGTAAGAGTCTGTCGTGACGGTCCTCCTCAGGCTGCCACTGCGCTCTATGGCCTCCAACCTCACCATGCTGAGAATAGTGAAGTAAATCAATGGGACCCATCCAAAACTCGGTGCCAACGCTGTCCCCACCGGGATCCCAATACAATATAAATCTACATCCATCCGTCATGCAGAGATAAAAGCTACTAGAAGCATCTACTATCCTGAATCTTTCTCTGTCCTCTGCTAAACCCTCATGGATGTGATAACGATCTGAGCCATCATGCCAACTAATACCATAGTCGCCCTGTAGCCATGTATCTGTCTGAAAAATCTGCGACACAGAAGTATCAAGCCCGGTCCAATACATATCGGCATGATGTAAAACAGACTGCTGCCCCTGCAAGTAATACCCAGCAAACTGCTGAGTCGAGTACCTGCATCCGCTAATCCCATCTTGTGAAGATGGTAACTCTGCACACCGTAATGAATCACTCCCCTCGACTGTACCGAGAGAATCACCCTGTGCACAAGTATGGTGCATCGAATCATGTACAGGTGGATCAAAGACAAAACTGTAAGCACTCCCCACCGTGTACACCTCATTGAACTCCTCTGTGAGTTTGGTTTGGAATTGCGATGCACTGCAACAATCCCAAACACTACGATCATCACCCAACTCAGAACTAATGTCAAGAGTACTATCGGCGTCCAACTCGAAGAGTGGGTTATCATAGATCACCCCACCATCAAATTCAAACAATGGATTGTTTACAAACTGCACAATCACGCTATCCTGATCGGAATCATCCATCTCTGAATCGCTGGAATAATAAACTGAGTTGTACTCCTGACTAGGCTCAACGAGCTGCCGACCATAGTCAACTGTATCAAATGAAAAGATTGATTTGCTTCCGGGAGAGGGAAACAAATCAACACAAGTACCAATCTCCCAACTGGATGAGACTCTGAATATCTGCTGTGAAGATGGACAAGTATCAAGGGTTGTCACACAACTCTCTAGTGTATCAACAACCATGTCACAGGAACTATCAACGATCTGCCCTGCATCACCTATCGCGGGACTAGTCTCATGAGAACCAGGTGCAATGCGTGGCTCACTGCAACTCTCATCGAGTGCACTCATCCTATCTGTATCAACTGATCCTGTGACCGAGATGGAGGTAACCTCATCCTCAACATCTCCTACACTGCTATGAACCATGGGTGTATACTCCTCACCAACCACTGCCATGCAAGACTGCACGATGTCCAAAGGTGGTGAAGACTGTGCTAACCTCAACGCCACGGTAAGCCTCTCAATCTGTAACTGTGACTCCCGAAGAGCCAACTGGGTGCTCTGCAATGAATTCGCAGTCACCTCCAGCTCATGAGTGAGCTCATCGATCCGCTCCTCTTTTCCCCGCCATGCATCATAACAAATGCAATCCCACTCGAGAAGGAAATCTCTGTCTGCTAGTAGTTTTAGATAGTTTTGTTTCATCGTTCCAATTGCTTCTCGGAGTGCATGTATCACCGCAAGGGAAAAACCACTCTCACTGTGCTCATCTGACGAAGAAGGACTCCAACTGTAGGTAGTCAACATCTGACGAGCAATGTCAAAATGCTCAAGGGCGGTGGTAATCATAGTGTCATCTACATGTAGTTGCCCAACCAAATGATGAGGATTTTGCAACGTACGACCCCCATACACGTCTTCCGGTTCACCATATGCACTATGATATGACGCTGATCCGTCATCACTCATCTCATGATCTGCAGCATCGTGTGTGCTCTCAACCATGCACACCTCAACATCTAAGGTACTGCTGCTCTGTACCTCGAAAGATGGCTCAACTGGTACTGTAGAAGTTGCTGGTCTGACAATATCCTCACACGCTTCTACTCCAACAGTGACTGCATGCTCATCCAACGCATGATCCTGGGATTCCGTGTCAACATACGAATCCTCTAGCTGGTTTTCAAAGGTCTGATCCGGAAAATCAGACTCGTCATAACATAAATCCTCAATACCAACTGCATCTGTAGTACCCAACTCTGGAATCTCTTCACGTGACGACTCCATAGGGTTACTTTGCACTTCTGAAACAGCTGTTATATCATGCTCACGCAAAGTTTCACCATCGCTGTTATAAAAATCAGAAGTGGCTTTTAGGGCAGAAATTTCTTGAGTCACCTCCTGCAAAGACGATGTAGGTAAGCCATTACCTGAAGTTGTGCTAGTGTGCTTATGGATCAAATAAGCACTTCGATCAAATTCATCACACAAATTTCTGCCTACTTCATAAGAGACTGGAGATATCAAATCACTCTCATGAAGAATTGTACAATCATCGGATGTAGATTCTCTATCTTTCCCAGGTGTAAACAACTCACGAGCTGTAGTGAGATATCTCTGTTTTTCGAACTCCGTCTTATGGCAAAGACTCGGGTGCACATCCACGTAACTCACGAAAGAAAGTTTCTCTTTAATCTTCTGAGGTAGATTGCTATACTCCCGAAACATGCTAATCACTTCTCCATCTGTGCTCTGCGGTGTCCTGTCAATGTTAATCCTCCCACTAATCTCAGGTGCTTCTAACTGCCACTCGTTGTTCGCTGCCCTGAGTGTGCTGGCGAACAAACCCTCATACCTTTCACCTGATATATCCTCAACGGGCTCCTGTCTCGTGAAGGTGGGCCTCGTAGGCCTATCCGCTGTCCGTGACACTGACCTAGGAGCTCTCCGCGAACCTGTAACACTTCTGTCATCGTCGCGAGGTGGTGGCGATCTCCTCGGAGTATCCAGTCTCTGAAGTGCAACTGCCACCTGCTGTAATACACCATTTGACCGTCGTTGACCTGCACTAAGTTCTCTGAGTGCATGCAAGACCTCCGCACGGTTCTGACCTCTGTTATTGTAAGGAGTCTCTGTTCTAAGATCAACTGTTCTGTCAGTCCTGTAATACCTGTCAGTTCTGTCAGCCATGTTTCCCGACTGCCAGATTGAACCCTGTTACCTGTCAACCAAAACTCGCCTGAAAGAATGATGCCTGGTAAAACCCTAACTGATCCGGCTGCAGAAGACGGCTAAACCCTCAGGATGGCAGGATTTAGCTCTGATACCACTGTAGAAACCCCAGTTTCCCCTAATTCTCAATTTGACAGTTTTGTTTGTCTGTTCTGAAAGTTTTAGGTTTTTGCTGATTTTTTATGTTTTTGCACATTAAAAGAGTTGGTACGATTTTGCTTGAAATATGAAATAAATTCAAATAAAAATCATTCATCTCTAAAGACTATGGAATATAGATGCCATCACGTTTATTACTCTTCCAGAGATGATTACAAAAATACCCAGTACATGCAATATTAAAAAGCAATGAATTTTATTAAGAAAACCTGATTGGCTGCAATAGTACGGCTGCAATAAATGTCCTTCACAAGATAGTACGGCTGAGATGTGGATGGCACTTTCTTCCTCTGTTCAACGGTCACAACTTGACCCAGTCTCCTAGGCGCACCAGATGCTGAAGAATGAAGTCACAGAGGGAGGCCTTTTTTCTCTGTTTTGAAAATATACCTCTTAGTGGATGGTACGGCCTGGTACTGTACAGTACGGCCCTGATATCAGCAATAATGAATGTTATATTAAACACTGCTTCCTCTGATGGTCTCCAGAATGTTAAAGAATAGGCGCCAAGATTTCCAGAGTGCTCCAGATGAAGACTTGGGATGAAATACGTTTCCTCTGGTGGATGGTGCTCCTCCACATATGGTACGGCCTGCTGTACAAAGTACGGCCTGTTCAGATCTGCAAACAATGTGGTACGGACTTCACCAATGATCAATATTTGAATCTCTGAGATGGGCGCCCTGATGAATGAATATTCTCTGGCTCAAACCCTGACAAGATCTCTAAAGGTGATTAGTCTGTGAAGATGCAACTTTGATGAAGGTACGGCCTGCTGCATGCATTTAATGATTTGTACGGCTTCCTCAAAAGTCCTCCAGAATGATGTTATACTGGGCGCCTGGAATAATGGAAGATCTTCTGTATGTAAATTAATGCTGAAGCTCTGTGAAAGTTAAACCTCAGATATTTGAATCAACTGTAAGCTCTGTAATTTCTTCTGGATGAAGAAATCCCACGACTGGCAATAAATCAGATGTTATTTCACATCCTCTGAACTGCTTCGAAGGAGATGGCTCGTTCTCCGACGATTTCGAGATGAAACCCTAAAGTCTCAGTGCTCTGGCAAAGACTTGATCAATTCCTGATTCAACAACTGTAATAATCGCTCTTTTCCCAAGGCAAAAACCCTTTATTGCACAAAAGTGCGATTTCCTTAATAATAGGGAATTTTAATATATTCACTTTTAAATCTTTAATTTTCTCCATAGTTCTCAGTGAAATATTTTATAATAATTTTAATTCACGAACTGGCCCCCTTTTAATGTTGGGCGCACCCCTCAGTGAGAAATCACTTAAGTTATAATTTTAAATTTTAACTTTATATTATAATCATTCATTAATTAATATTTAATAAACGTCATTAAATATTAATATCTTCCTCTTTTCTCACCCGATGACCGATCCGTCTGATGCTGACGAACTCTGAAGTGATTCCTGATACCGCCACAGCCAAACTGCTAAAAATAGCAGTGGTCCCACTCTACCTGCCAGGAACTGCTAAAAATAGCAATTCTGCAAAATGTCTCTGAATGAGCCCGAACGAAAGCCAATTGATCAAAACTGCCAATCTAACGCTGAGCCAAGCTCCGAAACGACCCTCTAACCACTCTGTCAGCCTACGAGGGTCTCATGATAGGCCAATCTCACGATCACTGATGCTCGCCAATAACGGGGACATGACATGATACCACAAGGGAATCTGCTCTGCTATTTTCTAGACGTGAAATGTACTTGATATCAAAAGCTTCGAGCCAATCTATTGCATTCCACACCCTATTTCTATAGTGTCGAAGACGATCTGCTTTCACTCTGAATTGATCTTTGACTTGCTTCACAACAAGCTCTGCATCGCCTTCGACCCTAAGATATTTGATACCCATGTCCTTTGCATTTCTGAGACCTAGTAAAAGCGCCTCATATTCCGCTGTGTGGTTGGTACATTCAAATTGCAAGTGGTATGCAAATGGATACAATTGTCCTTCAGGAGAACTTATTACAACTCCTGCTCCTGAACCAACAGTGGAACAACTACCATCGAACTGCAAAGTCCACAGCTTAGGATCGTCTGCTGATTTCTCCACGATGCTCCCGATCGCGACTTTCTTCAGGAATCTCTGATAGCATGGCATAAGTACCAAGACCCGTTTCTTGATATAAAACTTGAGCTTGAGGATCTTGAGACTTCACGACCGCAAATCGGGATTTGGGATCTGGTTCCAGCTTGAAAGTTCCATTCTTTAATGGAATGTTCGCAGAAGACCAATCCATTTGAATCTCTCCACCGAGGTTCTTGCAAAAGCTTCTGCTTAATAGCATCCCATAGCTTGCTGGAATGTTAGCTATGAGGATGGTCATCATGATTTTCTTTTCAGGACAAGCTGCCAACCTCACTTGAGCATCCTTTAATTGTCTGACTAACGGCACTGACTTGGACTCCAGTGAGTAACATTTGTCTCTTGTCTTGGTGCACGAAAGTCCTAGAGCGTTCATCACTTGCAGAGGCATGACATTGTCTGAAGCTCCGGAGTCGATGATACAATTGCTCAATTTGTAACCCCCTATATATAGAGAAATATAGAAGGGTTTAGGCTTGTCTTCCGCCGGAACGGATGATTCGAGCAATGTGGGCTGCTTGGTAGGTCCTTCACAAATTTGAGAAGTCGGTCCACTTGCTCTGGATGATCTTGGAGATACTCTAACTGAGAAATCTGCACTTTGTTCTTCATTAAAGAATCTACAATATCAAAATTTGCTGAAGACGAGTCTTCAGGAACTGCTTTTATGGTCTCTTGAGAAGACTTAACATTTGAAGTAGAAGCTACTTCTTTTCCTTTTTCTTTGTCTTTTGATACTTTCAGTCTCTCTTCTTCCTCTTCTTTGTGTGCCCTCAGATGTTGAGCTCTGGTAAACACAGGAGTCGTATGATTCTCAAGATTTACTGCAAGAGAGTACTGACGAATATCTTCTTCTTGATCTTCAAAATTGGGTTCACTTTCAAAGTAGCCCGTTGCGGAGTCGCCATCGAAGTTGTCCGATTGAGGTAAGACAACATTCAAACTTGGAGTTGGAACGAAACTTGGTGCAGGTGCAGCTTCGGCATATCCCATTATCTCGTTCATTCTGACATTTTCGGGGCAAGAGGCGCTGGTATGTTCAGTGGAATCATGGAAAGAGCAAAACACAGCATTTTGTGTATTGTCAGCCGCTTGCCTTGGTGGAGGTGGCCCTCGCGGCCTGTAATTGTTGTAAGGCTGAAAGTTATTTTTCTTCGGCTGGTATGGCTACTGAGGTTGATAAGGCTGCTGTGGTGCTTGATATGATTGCGGCGCTGGTAAAGCAGGGGGTGGTGCAACTTGAGCAAGAGGCGTAGGCTGGAGTGGCAATTGCCTCTTGAGAATAGTCACTTCATTAGCAACCATTTGAAGTAATGGATCGGCGGAACTTTGAACCAAAGGCCTAATAGCATCCCCTTTGATCTTTCCTGAAGTGATCATGTTGTCTTCAATTTCTATGGCACCTTGTTGTGCTTCTCCCAGTTCTGTCTCGTGGGCCGATCTCAAGATAAAAGCTATCTCTGATGGAAGTGCGTTGACAAAACTGCTCAACAGGATCTCAGGCGATGGATTGAGTGTATATGAGAGACGAGTGACCAGGCGGTTGAACCTTGCCACGAACTCCCTCATTGGTTCATTGTCCTCCTTTGAATTTGAAAGCTGGGCGAATAAATGGTGGCTATCTTCAGCTGGCTTGAACCTCGCAAGGAACTTCTCGGTCATAGTATTCCAGTTGTTTATGCAAACAGGTTCCAAGTGATTAAACCATTCAGTAGCAGCTCCCGCGAGAGTCTCAACAAAGAGACGTACAGCAATATCTTCATGAGCTACATGCAGAACAGCGCAAGCCGTTGAAAAGGCTGAAAGATGATCGTCAGGATGTTGACTTCCATCACCTTGGAACCATGGAAAGTGCTTTCTTGACCCCTTAGGCAATTCATGATTTGCTCCTAGGGCCAAAGGTCCAATATGATCACCCCAAGGCAGTGGGGGACCTCTTCTCCGATTGCGATTGTTGTTGTTATCGTTGTTGTTGTTATCACCCATTGCTTCGGATTCTTCTTCCTTGAACACAGGTACGGCATTGAACTCAGGAACTGTGTTGGATTTAGGAACTGCGTTGGATGACTCTCCAACTTCTGTAGGATCTGTTTGCGGAAGGAAAGGATCGACTTCTTGGAAGAGCGGATTTGTTCTTGTTCTCCTCCTTGTATAGACTATGTAAACCAGGATTGTCTAGTCCCATGCGGGTGGTGGCAAGACAGGTCTTTCGGCTGCAATATCAGCTTTCTCTTCCTCTTTGTCTAGAATAACAGCAGCGTTTCTCCACTGAGCGGGGGTCTCTTTCTTCTCAAAGATGAAACTCCTTAGGCTGTTGATAATGTCTACTTGCTCTCCTTCAATTATCTGCAAATGCGGCTGAATAGCTGGAGGTGTAAGATTAGGTTGTTCAACTGGAGCAGTAGGACGCCAGATAGTCATACCCGTGACATAAAGCCTAAGCTTTCTTTGTTGTTCAATGCCTCGTGCCCCACGGTGGGCGCCAGAAAACTGTTGGCGTTTAAATTCGCACCTTTGGTATGCGTATTTGAAACGGACAGCTATGCATAGATAAACTGCTCTTCAAATTAGGAGGGGAAGCTCCCTCTTGCTGATGGTGTTTGAAAGAAAGTAAACTAGAACTAAGTTGCCTATCTTTTTGATCAGCTTAGAGCACAAGGTTTATTAAACACAAACACCGCAGCTGAGATTTTCTGTTTTAAGACCTTCAACTACGACTAACTTAAACTAAAGACATTCCTAACCTCTCAATTAATATGCAGAGCGAGAGAAGCTAGAAATTAACAAGGTAGATTTTTGACAGAATACTTCAATGAACCATCTCTCAACAAACACCTACACACTTCAATGCGAGTTGAAATCAAGATCATGAAAGTAAAACATAAATAACGGAAACTTGAGATTTTATATCAAGGCAAAGGAGGCTCGTGATTTTATTACTCAAATCTCTAGAACAAGCTTACTTCTAACATGCCTAGAACAAGAAATTGCAGCTAAAGAGGCTTGCAATCTTGCTCTTAACACAATAGAAACAGCAATCACATTAACTCCCTGTTGGTTAAAGAGGCTCAACAATTTGCTATCACAACACAATTTGAACAATACTTGAGTAACAAATAGAAGGCACAATAGGCTTAGCGTTTTGTTCTCACTAGCACGGTTAAAGAAACTAAATGAGCAAAAGACTCTTATTTATAGAGAAGTAGAGGAGTAGGGAACCCTAAAATCTCCTTGCTTTCACAATCTAGGGCTTGCTCAGCAAGCAAGCGTTATTACTAAATCTAGAAAGAAGATAACATCTAAAACCCTAGAAAGTAGAAAAAACGGGAAACGCCAACTATTACATCTTATCTTCTTTCTCTTCTCAAAGAATGGATAAGGATCATTCCAAGAATAGAAAGAAAGCGGGAAAGAAAGCTTCTAGAAGAAAGCTGCTTTAAAGCTCGATCACATCCGCTAGGAAATTAGAAACTGTGTCCCGGTTCGGTGCATTATGCCCTCAATAGCAAAACACCGCTTTTCTAGAATATTTTCAGCATCTGCGATAGATCTCAGGAAATCTTCGACCTCATTGGCCGCTTTCTCGAACTTTGCTGACATCACTGAAATATGGCCTATCCTTCCGCCAACTGGACTACAACTGCGAACAACACTCTGAAACTTACCCTGCACTTCCTCAAGCCCGACATTCTTTGGCAATGTCTTATGTTTTTCCTTCATCCACATTTGTGCAATATTCTTACTATATTTATCTTTATGCATATTCCATATCCTTTCGCATTCACCCTTTGAGAGAGTAACGCTTTCAGGCCATGGGGGAATGGAAAAACACTTCTCAACCACATCGGGCTTTAGACTGCAAATCAATCTACCGTCTGCTGATTGGATCTCCCTTGTAGCCGGGTTGTAATGCTTAATGCAAGCGATTACGAACTCAAGACTCTGAACTGATATAGGAATTGACGCTACTGCGAGGAGTCCAGAATGTGTCAGGTTCTTGATTGAAGTGTTGCCTGCTCTCTCCAAGGCATGTAGATTGAACACCGGCTTGATATGATGCAAGTCTGTCTCAGCTGTTTTGATGTAATCGTGATAGAGAGCTGAGTCAGTCTTGAAAACATTGGGAGTGTACTCCTTTTCGGAAAACTTGAAGAATGACTGTAAACTCGCCTAGGTTCTGACAAGTTTTGAACAATTTCTATTTTTAGAATGCTGATTTTTGTGCTCCAACAGACAAAGTTTTGAGAAATTTTTTCTGAGATATGGGTTTTGCTCAGAATTTCGATACAAGACAACCCAGATCGTCCGTTTTGGAAAATTTTGAATTTTGCCTGAAAAAGCAGCAAACCCTAATTTCTTCAATTTTTCCCAAAAAAGCTGGCACCTGGGTTTTGTTCAAAACAAGATTAGAAATGGACCCAGTTGATTAGATTTGCAAAACCCTGACGGTTGATCGAAAAAGCAGCCAACCCTAGGTTTTGAAATTTTCTTGAAAAAAGTTGTGATATGGGTTTTCTTCAGAAGACTGATTGGAAAGGACCCAGATCGTTGAAATTTGAATGCACTGAGGTTTTCACTGACATGCAAAATAAAAGAATTTGTTGCAACTTGATGAAGTTCTTGAAAAATTCTTCAGAAGATTGAGACAAAAAGACCCAGATGACTGAAAAATGGAATGCCTTGGCCTTTCCTTTGAAAAATTCGATCTTCTGGATGAAAAAGCTTGAAAAAGCAAGGGTTTATGCTTGCTGTTTTTAAAAATCTGATGTAAAATCAGCAACTATGGATTCGTGAATCACAAAAATTCTTCAAACTTGCTGGTCCAACTTTCTCCTCTGGATGCTACCTGCAAAAATAATGAAAAATACATGAAAGAATGATGTTAAATAGACTTTAGGGCTTTGGATTAGGTTTTGCTTTCTTTTCCTTTATTTCCAAAACTCTAAAACTCAGCTTCATTGAACTTGGACGCCATCCTTCACTTGGTAATTTTGAAACTTTTTGAAAATCTCAAAAATTTCTCTAAGGCATGAGAATTTGGGCGCCCTTCAGTGTTAGTTTATTTTTTGATATTTTCAACTTTTCACCATTTTGACATGCTACTTCGCCTCTGATTTCTCGTTGACAGATTGATCCGACAGGCGAGCTGAAGGTTTCACGGCGGAGATTGACTAATTCTGAGAAAGATGTTCTGGAGGCACCTTTGGCAAAATCCTTCATTTTGACCTCCAAAATCATAGGTGCCTTTTCCTTCCAGGGGCGCCCATTTTGTTCAGAGTTAGCCATTTTCATGACCTTCAAATTTCTTCATTAACTTCTCTTCTACAGATGATCTGTTTGAATCTGGAGCTCCGAGCATCGGATCGACTGCCTGCTATGCTCATCGCGAAGCTGACGAGATATGAGGTGGGGTCCTCTAGGATGAACTTCGTCAAACAATGCATTTAAGGCCTTCAAAAGTTTGGGCGCCCATCTTGGCTGGGGGTGCCCACTTTCACCAGACTAAGTTTATTTTTTGATTTTTCTGTGTTTGCTTCTGAATCTTGGTTTTCAGCTTTCGTCGAACCTTACTTTCAGCTCCTTGTATCTGGTGACTGCGGACTCCGATTGACGTGCTGGACATCTTGTTGTAAAGCTGGATCAATTGTGAAGAGATCTCTTTAGACACTTGTTTGCGGATTCATCTGTTAGATACCTTGAAAACTAGGGCGCCCTTCTTCACCAGGGGCGCCCAAACTCACCAGACTTAGCCATTTTTCTTTTGACTTTCTTCAGAGTTTGAAACTTGCATTCTGTACGTTCCTCGTTGATCTGAATCTACTGGAGTTTGGACAATCGGATGATCTAACGGAGATAGTCACATCGAAGCTGGCTGAGCACTGAAAAGAACAAGCATATTCTTGAACCCTAAAAGCTGAATTAGCCCCTTCAAAAAGCTGGGCGACCTTCTTTGCTAACACTTAGTCAAATTTTGATATTTTTTATTTCCTCTCGTTCTGACTTCAGTTTGGATACCCCCGTTCGGCGTCGAATTCCGGATGACTGAGTAAACTAATAATTGAAGCGTCGGTTTCGTCGCGGAGCTGACAGAGAACAGAACAAGTTTGACTGGGGGCTTAAACCCTAATTTTGACATCTGATGCTCTAAAAAGATGGGTGCCCTTTCTTCACTGGGGCGCCCAAGTCTGGCAGTGTTAGAAAATTTTCATCATTTTTCAACTTCTCCTTCGTTCTCCGTGCTGGTTTATATCATGTTGCCTTCTGCTGAAAGTTTGAATGCTGAAACTGTCGCCTGGCAGCAGACTGACCTCCATTGATGACCTCAGAGCTCCTGATACACTTTTGAAAAGCAGAATAGACCTAGTAGGGCAAAACTGATCTTTTTAAGATTCTGACTGCACCAGTCTGATATGGACGTATTTTGAGCCAATCAAAATCAGTTCGGACCCTGTCGGACCAACTTTCTATTTTTAGAAAGTTTTGCCAGTATCCATTTCTTAAGAAATCCAGAAAAACCCATAAAACGTTACTATTTTTAGAAAATTTCTAAAAATAGCAGTTTTCCTAAAATTTAGGGATGAAAAAAACTGAGATCTAGGTTTTGTTGATTAAGCTGCTCTTAGCAGACCTAGATCGTTAGATTTTTAAAATTTTGCGTTTTAACCCCTCATGCAAGACATGCATACCCAAATTTTGACCTTTTTGATTGATTTAACAAGACTTTTACTCATTTCTTCAAAATGTCTAAGTATAACAAAAATTTTAATTTTGGGGTACAACACCCATGAAGACTTCAAACGTCAATAACCTCATTAGACAGGCCTAAAGGCTAGGCGCCTCTGGCCTACAGAAGTACAGTGAAATTTACATGTTTCTCCACTTGCTAAATTACGTGCCTGGTAGAATCTTTGCCACGATCTTTTAGAATATCAGATTAACAGGCAAGTTGGTGCATTGCGAAGCCAGACTATATTACAGATGACAGGAAGACCTTATATGCAAACTCTGCCATCTCAAGGGTCATTTTGAAAGGCGCCCTTGAGCTACAGGGGCGCAATTTCACCATTTGAGAAAGCTCTGTGATGTGAACTCTCCTCATAAGCTCATCTTCTGACGTCGATTGTCGGAGCTCTGGGACTCGGATGATTGCATTCGATAGCTCGTCGGATAGGCAGACTAGTCATGAAAAGATTGAATGTATCTATAATCAGGAATACCAAGATCTAAACCTTCGTTAAGAAGTGCGCCCTTGAGCTACAATGGCGCAAAAGCTGGAAAAATACAAGTTTCTGCAAACTGCAAGTTCTAGAATCTTGAACTTCTGATGTCAGTTACCGGAGTTACGAGTCTCGAATAGCTAATCGGATAACTAGAGTAATTCTGAAGAGTTTGACTGTATTCATGAGCATTTACCACAAAATATAGGCCTTCAAAAAGAAGGGCGCCCCTGGGCTACAGGGGCGCAATTTTGCTTTTCCCTGAGAAATCTTCAAAAATTGACCATTTAAATCATCATCTTAGTCATTGAAATGACCATTCAAAAGTATACTTATCGTCGTGAAATGCTCCTCCATCGTGAAATGCTTCGTTCTGAGCCTTTGATTCAAGTTCTGATCAATGGATACTGCCTTTGACTGACAAAACATGAGTAAAACTCCATGCTTGATATTGCCCAAAAACTGTATTTGACATCATTTTAACAAGGTTTAGACTATTTTAAGCAAAATGCCTTGATGAAGCAAAAAAATTGGTTTGGGTAGAACACAGAAGGACTTACAAGAGATGTCTCATGAGGTGACGAAGCAAGAAAACTGCTTCTAAGACCTCAAATAGAAAGGTGCCTTTCCTAAGATGGAATAGACGACCAGACTTAGCCATTTTCTGATTTGTCTTCGTTTTTCAGTATTTTGCAAAGACCTCGCACGTGCGAGCGTTTGCCAAATCCCGGAGGCTGACGGCTGAGCTTGTTGGATAGCTGAAGTAATTACGCACAAGTCACGTGAAGACTATGAAAGAAAACAACTCCATCTGACAAGCCTAAAGGCTAGGCGCCCCTGGCCTACAAAAGTACAATGAATATTTAATGTCCCTCCACCCTCTGATTTATGTGCCTGGTAAAACCTCTGCCACGATCTTTTAGAATATCGGATTAGCAGGCTGACTGGTGTGTTGCGAAACCGGACTAGAGTAGCACAAATGTCGGGAAGACCTCATTTGCAAACTCAATCATCTCAGGGGTCATTTTGAAGGGCGCCCCTGAGCTACAGGGGCCATCTTCTGACGTTGACTGCCGGAGCTCTGGGACTCAGATGACTACATTTGATAGCTCGTTGGATAGGCAGACTAGTTGTGAAGAGATCAAACACATCAACAATCAAGAAAACCAAGATCTAAACCTCCATTAAAGAGTGCGCCCTTGAGCAACAGGGGCCCAAAAGCTGAAAAAGTGACAAGCTTTTACAATCTGCAACTTCTGGAATCTTCAACTTCTGACATCAGTTACCGGAGTGACGAGTCTCGAATAGCCTCACAGGATAGCTCATCGGATAACTGGGGTAATTCTGAAGAGATTGACTCTTTTCATAAACATATGCCACAAAACTTGGGCCTTCAAAAAGAAGGGTGCCCTTGGGCTATAGTGGCGCAATTTTTCTTTTCCTTGAGAAATCTTCAAATATTGACCACTGAAATCCTTGTCTTGGTCACTGAAATGACCATACAAAGGTATAATTGTCATCGTGAAATGCTCCTCCATTGTGAAATGCCTCGCTCTGAGTCTCCGATTTAGGTTCTAATCAATGGATACTGCCTTTGACTGACACAACATTGACCAAAACTCCATGCTTGATATTGCCCAAAAACTGTATTTGACATCATTTTAGCAAGGTTTAGACTCTTTTATGCAAAATGCCTTAATGAAGCAAAAAATTTGGTTTGGGTACAACACACATCATTGTAAATTCTTGACAAAGGTTATAATCAGTCATAATCAACAATATACTTGAATTTGGGAATTGCATAGCAACTATTTGACGTAATGTCAACACGTGTAGCTGCAAGTTGCATGAATAAATCATCTGATTGCATTGAAAAGCCAAAAATATATGTTGCATTGCATCTCTTTACATTTCTGTCATTAGAGTATTGCAACTAGAAGCTTTAATATTCATACTAATCTCATTTGCATCAAAAATACAAAAAGAAAACAAAAAACAACAGTTAGGGGGTTTGCCAACAAAGGGTTTGACGAAATTCCAGCGCATAAAAATCAGAAAATTTACATCAGTTTTGGCAAGGCTCTTTACAAGTTGCTGACAAGCAGTAAATTGACAGTTGAGGCATGTGACGATTTCCAGATGATGAGGCAGTTAACAAATTCTTGGAGAAGATGATTGCTCAAGATGGCAACCAGTGAACTGCCAGTTAGGGACGTCCCACCTTTTCCAAAGATAGCATTAAACACATCAGTTAAACTTGTCACCTTTTCCAAGCTAACTCGCTGTCCCACCTTTCATGCATGTCTATTTTTGGAGGCACCTTTGTACAGTTGGAGTTAGTTTTAGTTTTAGAATTAGTTAATTGAAGTAGTCTTTCTAGTTAACTGTTAGTTACCTTTGTTTAGATATAGGAATAAATCTTGTTGATATGCAAAACTGGATGTTAGCTAAAGGAGATTTTAAGGTTTCCTAGTCCTTTGAGTATCTATAAATAAGAGCAACTTTTGCTCATTATTGTTTAACTTTACTTCATGGTAGCAAAATGCTGAGCTCGAAAGCCTTCAACTTTGTTACTTAGTATATGTTCTTGAACCATACTTGTGATCTAAGTCACCGCATTCGGCGTATTTCAACCTTCAAATTCGAAATTCGTCGAATGTGATAAATTTGCATGGTATTCGATTAAATTCATCCAGAATTCGTACAGAGAAAAAATAGCTTTCACTTCAGTTAAAATGCATTTTTTTTGGGCGAAATTTTAGGGTTTCTAGACGCTCTTTTAAATAGCAGAGCAAAGAGTGAAAGCTACATCTTGAGCAGTTGAAGGCGAAATTAATTGTTCGATTCTAAGCATCTCTGGGCGACGGAATTTGTGGCTCTCAGTTGAAGGCGAAAATAAGAGTTGAAGTCTGAAGGCGAAACTCCAGCGACGGTTTCTGGTGCTGCAATTGAAGTTGTTTGCAATTTGTGGCTTGGGAGGCGACAAAAATCTTCATGCCTTTTTCTTGCACGAAATCTTCACGCCCTGCACAAAATCGTGACGCCCTGCACAGAATCCTCTCACGCCTTGCAAACCTTCATCGTGGGCGTCGCTAAACTTGCAAGGCCATCGTTTTTTTAATTTTTTGTTTCAATACATTTTTTATGAGGGTTTGTTATATAATATTAGGTATGTTTTATTTAGATTTTATTTTATTATTATATATATATTAAATTTATACTCAAAGTTAATATTTAATATATTTGTATTATTATAAATTTATAATCTATAATACTATTAACCCCATATGTTTAGATTTTAGATTTTATTTTTTTATATAATTAAATTTATATTAAAAACTAATTTGTATAATGTATTAAAATATATTTACTAATATATTTATGTATGGATATTTATTAACTATTTAGACAATTGTATAGATATATTACTTATATTTATATAAAAAATAATAATAATAATTGCATAAGGCGAATTTAATCCGAATTTTATACTTTTCGAATTTTTTCCTTGTCAAATTTCATTCGAATTTCAATGTTGCCGAATTCGAATTCGAATTCGAACCTGGTGACTTAGCTTGTGATAACGAAAGGCTAAGCTAGTTTGGCTTGCTTTCTTGTTGTTGATGTACTTGTGTTCAATCTTTGTCAAGTGTTATTTGGTTGATCGTATCTTGTATGATTGTCCTCTTTCATACCATTTTCTGTCCCAAAAGTGTAATCTTTGATTGAGTTTGAGAAAATAAATCAAAAGAGCAATGAGCCTTTGATCCAAAGTTTCAAGGTCTTTCAATATTTGTTGTGTCTATAATCTTTGTTTCAATCTACACCTCGAAAAGAGCAATGAGCCTTTGAGGGAATTTGGAGATTTAGTTTATCGTTTGTTGTTTGTTCTTTATAATCTTTATTTCAACCTACACCTCGAAAAGAGCTATGAGCCTTTGAGGTAATCCTGAGATCTAGATTATTGTTTGATGTTCTACTTTCATGAACTCCATTTTCAGCGTACATCTGAAAGAGCAATGAGCTTTTGGATGTGTTCAGAGAATCAGTTTGTCTAGGTTACCCAAATCACTCCCCGTTACTTCTAAATCCTCAATCTGAATTTACCTGAGGAGATAGAAGCGTTATAAATTTAGGCTTAGTTGTAGTTGAGATTACGAAACTAGAGAAAAACCTCGTCTGCAATGCAAAAAGTTTTATAAACCTTGTGCTCTCAGCTGAATAAAAAGATAGGAATTTAGTTTACATTTCTTTTTATGCATCAACAGCAAAAGAGGGAGCTTCCCCATCCTAATTTGAAGAGCAATTTATCTGTGCATAGCTGTTTGTTTCCAATACGCACTCGAGAGGTGCGAATTGAAACGCCAACAAGACTTAAGAAAACTTGGGCATAATTGATTTGAGAGATCAAGCTTAAGGGGGGGAAGCATTAACAATCAACTTGCTTTCCACGATAGCATTCCCTATCCCATCACATCTCAATACAAAATAATAATTTCTCCATCTTCCTCGAGATTTTGTAAATCTAACCTTACACCAATTTTAATATTCAATTTACAGTAGAAGTCTAGATTTGGAAGTCTGCAAACATTTTCCTTAATTTAGATAGCAGGTTACTCGGGCATTGCTTAAGGTGAAACCAAACATACATACCTGTAAATTGAGTAGATATGTAATGCTAGCACACTCAGTCCCTCTTCTTCTCCCTTGTCTACTGTTCCTTTTCTCTCCCAAAACATAATGAATTAATAGACTTGCCCTACTTGTTTTATTTCCTCTCACACTGCCTTCCAAGCTATGTGGAGATAGGGGCAGTTTTTCATGTGCTAGGTGTTACTCTATTTGTTTTAAACCCTTTACCACTGTTGACAGCTGGCTGCAACTATATGTGTTGTTTTCTTCTTTTGTTTTTCCTTTATTTCTTTGGGAGGATGAGGGGCTAGCGTACCTTATCAAGGTACTGTTTTTTTTAAAAAAAGGCTTGGGTCCCACCACTATATTTTATCATACCTTTTAATTAGATTTTTTAACATAATTTCTTCTCAGCTTGTGGGTCCCACCTCAAAGCATAATACTTTTGTTTTGTTTTTGTTTTTTTGTTGTTGTGTTATATACTTTTCATTGAGAGGATTATTTAAAATATTATTTCTTTTATATAAAAGAAAATATGTATTTGATTTTACCAATAATTTATTATTATTATATTTTTTTAAAATTATAAATTAGTTATTAATAAACAAATATAAATATAAAATAGTGATTTTAATTTTAAATTGAATTTTGGGTCTCAAAGCAATACACTTTAGTTACCCTACCCAATGCAATATGCGACTTGGAAATTGCACTACGTGCTCGTGTGTGCTACACTCACGCAAATTTCCCCCGGATGGTTAGACTCCCCTTCCCGATGATACTCTCTCTCTTCGGCGAGAGTGCGTAACTGCCCTATAACACTCCAAAAAACATTAGCCCATTACAATAATAAAATTCAATCATATGACTACGTATGAAATTATAGGAACTCATTCATAACACCATAATTAACCTCATTCGATGTATCATTAAAACGATTAGTTTTTAACAACTAACTGAAACAACCGTTATGACAATTAAGTTTCACATTTAGTTGAACATCCATATCATCATGATAATACAAAATTTAGGGCCGGGTTTCATATTCAGCTAAACATCTATACAAAATTTAGGGTTGGATCACAGTTAGGGTTGTGACACATATGGTAAGTGGTATTATAACAGTGCTCCCCTAGATGTAACCACTTAATCCTTGCCTTCTGTTGACATGAGACATATTACGCAGGTACCCCTCAACCCATTTGTTCACAATCTTCGTTAGACCATTTGTCTAAGTTGTTCACAATCTTCGTCAGACCATTTGTCTGAGGGTGGTAACTAGTACTAGGAGTTAACTCGATGTCAACTAGCTTGAACAACCGCCAAAATGCATTGAGAAATTTGTTGTCCCTATCGCTAACAATGTACTTTGGCAACCCATGGAGTCTAAACACCTCCCTGAAAAATAGCTCTGCCACTTGTGGTGCATTATACTCCGATGAAATTGCAAAGAAGTGGGAAAACTTGGTCAACTGATCTACAACTACATAAATGCAATCCCTGCCATGAACCTTTGGTAGACTCGTAATGAAATCCATTGAAACACTCTCCCACTTCTGTTCCGAAATGGTTAAAGGTTGTAGTAACCCTGTAGGATGTGTATGCTCCAACTTGTTCTTCTGACAAGTCATGCACTCCCTTACATGCCGCAAAACATGCCGCAAAACATCGCCTTTGAAGCCCTTCCATGCGAATCTCTCTCTAATCTGCCTGTAGGTTTTGAAGTATCTAGGATGCCTTGCCAATGGTGTATCATGAATGGCCCTCATAATCTTCTCCTTAATTTTTGATTCAAGGACTAAATATATTTTGTCCTTATAGTAGATAATGTCATCTACCACCTTGTACTTGTCATCCTGAATTTTTCCATCCATCAACTCACAAGCAAACTTATTCTTGGAATATTCTAGAAAGAGTTGGGATTTCCAATAAGCTGAGATCTTAGTAAGGAAACATGCAGCTGGTTTCTTGGAAAGGCATCAACAACAATGTTTTTCTTGCCCTTGACATATTCAATGTCGAAATCGTAGGCTTGTATCTTGCTGACCCACTTTTACTGTCTCTCATTTAGATCCTTTTGTTCCAAGAAATATTTCAAACTGTTGTGGTCAGTCCTAATCACAAATCTTCCACCTACCAAATATTGTTGGAACTTTGTCAAAGCATGCATAATGGTGAGCATCTTTGTCATGTCCCTTTTTTTCTAAAAACAGTACTTACTAAAAACAGTAAGTTTCCACTGTCCCAAAATAGTAAGTAAAGAAGGGTCACAGGGGACATTGGAAAAAAAATAAAATTAATATTTATATTGTCCTGCTCACATTTAGATCATTTGGGAAAATAAATATTAAAATTATAAATATTTACAAAATGTTTGTGGGGCCAAGTTGGAAAGTGCATTTGTTCTGGAAATTGGGTTTAAGCGGGTGCATGACAATAGTTGAATTTGGCAAGTCAAGTATGGAGTGGAGTTATTGTGATGTCCCCGCTCTAGTTAGTTCTTGGGAACAGTGTGCTAGCCTTTTCTTGGACCCTTGTGGGCTAGCTAGATTGGTTAGAGGGTCAGTGGTGTTTTCTGGAGGAGTTGATCGTTCTCGTTTTCAGAGCCCAGTGATTGGTTCACAGCAGGCGATAGCAGTTCAGGGGTTGACAACTTCTGACGGCACGGGAATATTTGGAGTATTGAGCGAGTTATGAATTTTTAAGTGATTTGAGTTAATTAATTAACTTAATGCCTTTTTATAAAGTCAAATTGACTTTATACATTCTATATCACTTAAATATTCTATAAAGGTGATTTAATATTTTAATCACTTATAATATAAAGGGGTGCCCACTTTATTTAAGTCAAACTATTGAAAGTGACTTAAATTATAATTTAAAAGATTTAAATGATGAAAGTGGCATATCATCTTGGAAATGCGTGCCTTTTTGATATAAGGCAATTTGGCAATGAGAAACCCTATTCTTGATGATTTCGACTTTGCCTTGGTTCTTTTTCCTGTGCCTTCCTCTGTGATCAGGGTTTGAGCATTATTTTCTATTTGAGAACGATTCCTCTTCGATGTTGAGAACTTTTGAGATTGTGAGAGATCAGTCGAATCAGTGCAGTTGAGAGCTTCATTCAGAGGTTCTACATGTTTCTAACAGAGTTTATTATTCAGTTTATATGTGTCTGCAATAAGGAAGGGGGTTTCTACACTTGAGGCATCCTCTTCAGCAATTCCACAGCTTCCATCTTTGGATCTTCCGCATTCTTCTTGGGCCGTACTTTTTGCATTGATAAATGTGCCTGTTTTGGGAAGGCGTGTGAAGGAACTAGTTGAAATGCCTTTCTCTTGGCTTCCCTTTGTGACCCTTTCTTGGCATCTACCTCTCTCAGGAGATTGTATCCTGTTTTGGAGTGGGAGAAGTCAGATCTGGAGCTCTGGCGAGTTTTTTTGTCAGTTTTCATCAATTCCGGCTGGCAAACTGAGAAACTTCTTTATTTAATTATTCTGGAGCATTTCGGGTATGTGATTCGTTTGTAATCTCATTGTATGTAGTACAGAATAACATCTATTACATTTGTTGCTCAGAATATGTCTATATTGCATTTTTATAAGCTTTAATATGATGCACACCTTCTCTTCTGTCTACAAACATTCTCTAAAAAACTAAGTAAAACACAAATAGACTTAAGAAAAATACAGGGGTTTAGTAGTGAGCCAGTAGGGCTCATCACAGTGGTATCAGAGCATTGATCCTGCCAGCCTGCAGGGTTAGCAGTCTTTATGCGGCCTCATTAGAATAGGTTTGACAGGTACTACTCACGTAGGGGTCCTGGTTTGCAGAGAAGTACTTTTGAACCTTTTTCAACATTTCCGTTTGACGAACAAGAAGAAAAATTGGACTTTGATAACATGGCTGACAGGGAAGCTGAAGGTTCTCTTAGGAATCCTCTCAATGAGGAGGACAGAGAGGCCAAAGATGTGCTTAGAGGCATGGTTGCACGCCAAGAACAGGTGGCTAATATTCTCCAGCAGCTCAGCACAAATGTTCGAAATTTGACACTACATAGGGGACAGAACTAGGATCGTGATCGAGAAGGCAGTGTTCATGGCGAACCCCATAGAAACATTGTTCTAGCTCGCACCTTTGAGAGAGCTACTTGTCCTACTTTTATCAGAAATGACGCTAATGAAGAGGAAGAGGTTGAACAAGGTGGTGAAATTAATTTTGCAGATAACATCATGGCTATGCATGATGAATGGGATGCATTGCCACCGAGAGTTAAGGAGCACCTTAACTTCGATAGATTCATGAGCCAAAAGAGAGAACACACCAGAAGCACAAATGACAGGAGGTCTAGATACAAGCAGAATGATCTTAGACAGGCTACCAATAAGCTTACCTTGGCGAACTTTGATGGTAGTGGTAGAGTTACAGCACGTGCCTGGGTTAATAAGTTGGACACATTCTTGACATTATGTCCCATGCCTGAGGAGGATGCCATTCGATTTGCAGCACTTCACGTTGATGGTGTGGCTCATGAATGGTGGATTCATGGCATGACTACAATTCACCATGACCGGATTACTTCGTACCAGGAGTTCACAGATAGATTGGTAGAGAGGTTTGACAAGCGTGATCCTGAACTATTTTTCAGAGACTTGGCACAATTGAAACAACTAGGTAGTTTGGAATCATATATTGGAGAGTTTCAGAGATTGTCAGTTATGGTGACAGGCATTTCTGAGAGGAGGCTGATTATACTCTTCTTTGAGGGTCTTTTCGAGCCCCTGCAAGGATGGATCAAGGCATTTGATCCGCCTACACTACAGGAGGCCATGAGGAAAGCTCGCAGTATGGAGCTTACTACACCTCATAAGCAATTTGGCTCGAAACCTACCTCATACACAGATAATAAATCAGATCCAAAAGGGCTGATAATGCTGATCAAAAGAAGAAATATGCAGCACCATTGGATCGTGAAACTATGAATGATCTTCGTAGAAGGAAACTTTGTTTTTACTGCAAGGGTCCGTATGACTTTAATCATGACTGTCCCCTCAAACCTAAAGAGCAAAACAGGCACATGGAGTGGTTTTATGAGGGAGAAACATTGACTGATTTTTCTGATCAGCAAGCTCCAATCTATGATACAGATGGAGAAGAATCAGAAAATGAGGCAGAAAATGTAGTAGAAACTAAGTTATAGGAGGATCATATGTCCAACATGTAGAGAGAGGGATCTTTCAGACTTCGTGGGATCCTAGCTGGTCAAAGGGTCATATCTCTTCTAGATACAGGTGCAACCCACAACTTTATTGATTCACGGTTAGTGGAGAAACAGGGAATTCAAACTCAGCTGTTTGAAGGCATTCGTGTGAAGGTTGCAGATGGATACACTCTCAATTGCGAGAGGATGATACCAGACTTGCCCATGAAACTCAATAACTTTGAGTTTAAGGCAGATTACTATGTTGTGAACATGGGAGGAACATATATAGTTCTCGGCATGAAGTGGCTTCATGCGATAGGAGAGTTCACACTTAATTTGCATGACATCGAGATGAAATTCAGAGTTGATGGCACAAATCATGTTCTTAAAGCCATCAAGGACAACAATGTGAAAGAAATTTCACTCTGTAGAATGGAACGTTTGATTCGGCATGATATGGTAGATTGGGCAGCAGAGTGCAAGTTAATGCCTTCACAGTTGGAGCAGCAAGCTTCTTCTTACCATCCTGATGTGCAGGAACTTCGAATCAAACATGCAAAGGTTTTTAGTGCAATTCCACCAGGTAGACCTCCTGATAGAGGTATTGAACATATCATAGAACTGGATGAGGGCACGAAACCTATTATGATCACTCCTTACCGGCACCCTAAATGCTTGAAAGATGAAATTGAAAAGACCATTAAAGAACTTTTAGCTATGGTGCACATCAGGTCGAGTAAGTCACCCTTTGCTCATCAGTTGTTTTGGTGAAGAAAAAGGATGGTACACTCAGGATGTGTATTGACTACAAGATGCTCAACAGGAAGACCATAAAGAACAGGTATCCTATTCCACGGATAGATGAGTTGATAGATGAGCTTCATGGAGCTTGCTATTTCTCAAAGATTGACTTGAGTATAGGTTACCATCAGATCAGAGTTTGAGAGGAGGATATTGAGAAAACCGCTTTCAGATGTCATTGTGGACACTATGATTTCTTGGTTATGCCATTCGGTTTAACCAATGCTCCAGCTAAATTTTAGTCTACTATGAACAGGGTTTTCCATCCTCACTTGAGGAAATTTGTATTGGTGTTCTTCGACGACATCTTGGTTTATAGCAAATCATGGGAGGAACACATGGTTCACTTGGATGAGGTATTGAGTATACTTGACAGGGAGTCCTTGTACGCCAAGGAGTCCAAGTGTGCTTTAGGCATGGCAGAGCTTTTATAACTGGGTCACATTATCAGCGGTGCAAGAGTTAGCATGGATCCAGAGAAAGTTCGAGCTATCATCGATTGGCCTACACTTGAGACATTGACACAACTCAGGGGGTTTGTAGGATTATGTGCCTTCTATCGTCGGTTTGTTAGTGGATTCTCGCGACATGCTGCGCCACTAACTGATTTGACTAAGAAGGGAGCCTTTGTGTGGACACCTCTCGCACAAGCATGCTTTGAGAAGTTCAAACTTCTCATGACTACATGTGCAGTCTTGGCTTTACCAGATTTCACCAGACCATTTGAGCTACATTGTGATGCCAGTGGTGAGGGTATTGGTGCAGTCATCATGCAGGATCGACACCCTATAGCTTTCGAGAGCAGGAAGCTAAGAGGTCCTAAACGGAGCTACAGTATCTACGATAAGGAAATGTTGGCCATCATGCATGCCATGGCCAAATTCAGGCAATACTTGGTAGTAAATTCTGTGTTAAAACCGATCATAATAGTCTGAAACATTTTCTTGGGCAGTGAGATTTGAACGAAAGGCAACAAAAATGGGTCAGCAAACTTCAATCCTATGATTTTGACATCTCCTATGTCAAGGGCACTCAAAATGTGGTTGCTAATGCATTATCTCGTCGTCCTCACTTGAGCTCCATTACACAAATTTTAGAGGACTGGAGACATATGATTGTAGCGGAGTATGCTAAGAACCCATGGGCTTCTAGCATAGTAGATGGGACAGTACAGGATGACAGATATTCACTTGTAGATGATCTTATCATTTACAAAGGGAGGCTATTACTAGTCCTAGGTTCTGAGATGAGGGATAGAGTATTGAAATCTTTTCATGATTCACCCATGGCAGGACATCCCGGTTACTTTAAGACCTACAGGCAGGTACGGGAGAGATTCTCTTGGAAGGGTTTCAAATCATTTGTTCTTCAGTATGTCAGGGAATGCCTTTTTTGTCAGCAGAACAAGCAAGAACATACATACCCTGCAGGTTTACTCTAGCCGCTTCCTATCCCTGAGAGGAAGTGGGAATGCTTGTCTATGGACCTCATTACGGGCTTGCTGAAAGCTCAAGGGAAAGACAACATTTTTGTGGTGGTAGATCAATTGACGAAGTATGCACATTTCTTCTCAATCACTACTACACACACAGCTATCTAGGTGGCGGATTTGTTCTTCCGAGAGGTATTCAGGTTGCACGGTTTGCCTCGGAGTATAGTCAGTGACAGGGACAATTGGTTTATGAGTAACTTCTGGCAGGAGTTATTCAAACTTTGCGGGTAGAACTCACTCCGAGTACCAGCTACCAACCACAGACAGATGGGTAGACTGAGATAGTCAACAAATGGGTGGAAGGATACTTGCGGAATTACAGTTCAGGGCAGCAGAAGGCATGGGTGAGGTGGTTATACCTTTGTGAGTATTGCTACAATACCACTCATCACATGAGCATTCAGATGACACCTTATCGAGCATTATATGGATATGATGCTCTGAGCTTTCTAGATTTATTGCTGAGTGACAGTAGAGTACCCAGTGCTGGTGATTTATTACAGGAGAACCAGGATATTATGAGAGCACTCAAAGAGAATATACAGAAAGCTCAAAATCAGCAGAAACAATATGCTGATCTGAGGTGAGTGGAGCGATCTTTCGAGGTCGATGATTTGGTGTATTTGATGCTTCAGCCTTATTGGCAGTCCACCCTTCGTAAGAAGGGCGCCGAGAAACTTAAGCCGCGATACTATGGACCTGTTGACATGGTTTTTGTGACCGCACCAATCAGCACAACAAAATAGTCCGAAGGCTACTCCGTTCTCTCTTGATCAAAGTATTCCGTGTGCTAAGATTGCGAGATAGATCACACGTTCAACTCCAAGGTTCCGAAATACTTGGAACACCCTTAGTTGGCTTGATGTGTATTGTTGTGTTCTTACAAGGGGACTTACACAATTGTTTAGGCTTCTTGCAGTTAACATCAGATAGATGATTCGAAGAGATTTTTGCGCGTAAGATTTGGCAATAAGTTCGTTTTCCTAAAGCTAATCAAAAATGCGCGGAAAGTAAATTAGTGTAAGGCCTAAGAAACTTATATTCTATTCTAAATGCAAGATATGTGGAGCTTGATTTCAATAGACTTCAAGCGAATTTCACCTAGCCTCACGTTAGACAGCTTCAGTAAAATTGGTGCAATCTTCAAAGGGATAACAAAAGATGTTCAGATTACAATTTGGCATACATACACCATCAGAACGACGCATGTAAGTATACAAACCACAATCGAAGTTTAACTCAAGATAATTTCCAGTCGACCATGCAAGGCGAACTTATCATCAACAAGCTGCTAGTGGTATGGAATGAAATGAAGCTACCTCAATAAAACACGACACATCAAAGTAAACTTGTTGGTTGGAAATTTTGTATTCTTGTGAAAGCGTACAAAATGGTGATTTCAACCACAGCATGTGAGTTTGAACTCTCCTAATTAAGGGAAGGCTCCCCCTTTAACTAAATAAAACTGATATGGGTAGGACAGCAATCGTTCCTCTTATTTCAGGAAAGATCACGTTCTTCTCTCTTCACTGAAAAGAAACAGTATATGCGGATGAAACTTGTTACAGCAGCAATACAGTAGAATAAAGAAAGAGGAAATAAAGTTTCCTGAAAGTACAAAGACTTCCGTTACTTCCTCCGGGACGGGAAAACAACCAATAAGCACAAAGTCTTGAGGAATGAGATCCTATCTACCCTTTTCAGAATAATTACTTGATGAAAAAGTACAACACAAAACAGCTCAAAGACTATAACTATGATGTAACTTTTGATTACTCTAAATGAGAACTATTACGAGCGCAAAGACTTATAATTTTTCTCAATTTCTAATGCTAACTATGAATTCAATCTTCACATTTATAGCACAAAGACTGCAGATATTTGAATCGAATCTCTCTTCAGCAATCTTCTACAATTCTCAAGTAATCACAAAATGATGCTCCAAAATGACATAAGAACATAAAGGATGCAAAATGAGAATTCAGCTCAAAGTCTGAAATTCCAGCTTCTTGATATTACTTGAAAATTCACAATATTCCACTATAAAGCTCAAAGACTTTATGAGTACAAAATTCTGCAGAGTTTTCTTGCTTGCTAAAAAGATATCAAATTACAATAGACCCCTCAAGTATTTATAGGAGGGAGGTCTGGAGAAAAAGGTGGGAGGATCTCAACAAACTTGAGAAAATCTCTCAACCGATAACTAACTGCAATTGACTTATTCAAAATTACAATCCAAATTGTGATTTGTCTTGTAAGATTTTACATGTAATTACATTTTCCAAAACTGCAAGGAAAGAACACTTGCAATTGCAAAATTTGTTTTTACATATATTTTGTCGAAAGTAAAATAAATAAAACAACCTAAAATTTTAATTTGCTTCATTCCTATCTTTGAAAGATAAGAATTTGCTGATGATGGTCTGCAATTCATTTGGATCTGAACCCAACGTGTTCTTGGCTACTGCAACTGTCTTCAAAATTACATCAAAGTATCTGATTGTCGCCAGTCTATGTTCTTCATAAGAAGTTTGCATTTTCTTAAGGATTGTCTGATGATTAACAAGCTTATGAATTGAATCCATAGAAAACTGCTCTGATTCCATTTGTTGACGAAGATTGGCTGCCATTTCTGTAGTAACTAAATCAGCTGCAAGTAATTCATCTTCTTGATTCAAAACTGTACAAGAGATCTTCTCAAAACTTGAAAGAATATCCTACTGAACTTCATCATTCATTTCTAAAGTGGCTTGGATATCTTTGATAAGATCTTGAATGACCAATGACTTATTTGTCATAAGTTCTTCAAATTCTATATACTTCTCTTTGTTTGGCAAGATCGAGTTGCTGCATAGAATTTGTAACTTGACTTGATCTATCTCATGCCAGATTTTTAAATCTTTTTCAAGCGATTCCAAACTTTGCTTGAAGGCTTCCAAAGTCTGATTTAGCTTTATTTTGGCTATTCTGACATTCTTGAGAACTTGCAAAGTCTTCTCAATCATTGGAATACTTTGATCAATTAGCTGAGTTATCCATGAATCAACTGCCTTGGCTTTTTGTGCAATTCTTTCTAATTGCCTAACTGATTCATTAGGAGGAGCTGAAGATAGTGAATCAACTGCTTCTGATGATCCTGTAATCCTTTGAATAACTGAAACCAGCTGAGCATTGTCTTCTTTGAGCTTTTCCTTTTTGGCTAGAAGTTCATTATAACTTTGTGTCAAAATCGTCACTGAACTCTGAGCATCTTGCATCATATTGGCATGAGTCTGTTTGCCCAATTCCACCCTAGTGAACCTGTAATAAGACACCTGCATCTCTTCATGTGGTTTATCAACAAGAGGCTCTGCAATCTTAGCATATTTCATTTTATTGCTGTCAACAAAAACTTGTGAAACTGTTTTTGCTTTCTTTGCAATCATTGGTTTTGATTTCTTCAATTTTTGGAAATCAAAAATATCAGGAGACACTGCTTGTTTTTTTCTTTTGGGAGCAACTGAATTCAACCATGGAGGAAGATCCAAGGTTGTCATATCTGAAATAGCAACTGTAGTCTCCGCAGAAATAGATTCAGTTTGTGTTACAACTGAAATTCTAGATGGTGCCTCAGTTTGTACAGCAACTATGTCTTGTGCAGAAGACAAATTACAACTAGGATTAGCCATGAAACAATCAAAGCTTGTTGCTGATGTATCAATCTCTGGAAGAGTTATTTCTGACATGGCAGGAAAGATTGGATTTATATCAAAAATACTCTTGAAGTTATTAGGCAAGCTTGTCATGGGAGTATCCATTACTGATGAAGATTGATGACTAGTCTCTTGAGGTGGAATAGAGGGAACAAATACCGTGGAAAAAGAATCAACATCATTGTCGATATGTGTTGTACCCAAACCAAATTTTTTGCTTCATCAAGGCATTTTGCATAAAAAGTCTAAACCTTGTTAAGATGTTGTAAAACACAGTTTTGGGCAATATCAAGCATGGAGTTTTTGTCAATAGTTTGTCAGTCAAAGTCAGTTATATTGAACAGAACCTGAAGCAGAGGCTCAGAATGGAGTTTTTCACGATGGAGGAACATCTCACGACCACATTTCAAGTTGCGTACGATCATTTCAGTGATCAAAACGGAGTTTTTAATTGTCAATTTATGAAGATTTTTCAAAGGGAAAGTTAGAAAGTGCAAGTATAGCCCAGGGGCGCTCAACTTGTTGGAGGTCAAGATCTTGTTTAAAATGCTCAAGCATCCAGTCAATCTCTTCAGAATCAGCCTGGCTATCCGTCGAGCTATTCAGCGAAGCATTTCGAGACTCACAGCTCTGGCAATCAGCAACAGAAGTTGAAATCCTCAAATTTCAAGATGTGAGAAACTTGTCCTTTTCAGGCAAAAGCGCGCCTCTAGCCTGAGGGCACCCATCTTAAGGAGGGGGTAAATCTCGACAGTTTCGATGGTGAATACAGTCAATTGGTTCACGATTAGCCTGCTCGTCCAACGAGATATCAAGCACAGTCATCCAAGTTTCAGAACTCCGGTGGCAGTCATCCAAAGATCAGCTTAAAATGGAGTTTTCACGTTTCTGAGCTTCTCCGTTTATTCCCAGTGCAAGTACAGCCGTGGGCCGCTTAAATGACTTTCAAATGGCGTACCGCGCATTTGTTTCACGACATCGCAAGAATACTCTAAATTTCAAATTCAAGAACGCACTATCTGCCATTGACCGACGCCTGTGTGGTCGTATGTAGATCTCTACCCAACACGAATTTTACTTCGCTTAACCAACAAATGGTTTTCATGCATTAATAAATGGTGTTTCAAAATTTTTGCGCTCGGCTGACGAAATTTCGCTCGCTCAAGTCTTCACGGCTATTGAGCCGTGAATCATTTTATCTATCTCAACGAGCCTAGCCACAAATTGGATTTGGCGTTTGCTCATACGCATGGTAGGTCTTTAGTGTAATACCGCAAAGGAGGATATCCTCTAAAATGACTCAAACCGAGCGTAATTTTAAATAAAAATACGACTCGAGTTTTTGAGGTCTTAGAAGCAGTTTGCTTCGGCCACCTCCGTGACTTCTTTGTGGGCCCTTCGCTGTCCGCTAAAACAGATAGTGCTTGAATCGGGTTATCCCAGCCCGCATATCGAGAGGTCAAAGTAGGGTACTTGGATGAAAGTTCGACTTTCACAAAATGACACCAAAGGCAACCTAGAGACAGGGCTTTTACTTTGAGGCCCTTTAACACAAATTTTCAAAAGGTCGTGTGCATACTCTGGCCGTTGGATGCGTAATGTCTTTAGGTGCAGAACGCTTCGGCTGCCAGGTTCACTGCTCACTGCCTAAGCAGCTCGCTTGAAGCTAAATGGCAGCTTTGAGAAATGGCCAAGTCTCGAACCCAGAAAAGCAATTTAATCAGCTACTTAATTTTCTGGCGTTCCATGGATTTTGGTACTTCAGTCTCCCAGCTGCATTTCTTCCTTTGTTCAGGGCTTTCCGGCTGAATTTCTCAGATTAGTCTCAAAGATCACCTGGCCATCCTGAAATCGTCAGTTGGCTACCGTGATGAAGTATTGCCACTATAAAATAGGGAGTTAGTAAAAAATGAAGTATCTTGAGCAAATGGATGCCTATGTGCTCAAGAGATGACTTTTCGGAATCGTTGAAGCATGACGATGAATCTCAGAGCTTCACCCGGGTTGTCAACTGAAGTTCAAAATATACCTGTTTATAAATGGCGATTTTCTATTTTTGGCGCCCTTGCATGATAATAAATATTTTATTATTATTTTCAAATTTGAACTTCCAGTCAGTGGCAGTGCAACTGAAAGGCAACCAATCAGAGGATTTCTATTCTTGTTAGGGTTTTGAATTCTTGCAGTTGCTAAGTGGTGCGAATTTCTTCTTATTTAACATGGCGCAATCTTCATTGTTATTCACAAGCTTTCAAAGAAAATTCGTATTTCATTAAGAGCAATCTCAATCTTAAGTGAAATTCGCATTTTTCAAGCAAGTTCATATTATCTTCAAAGGGAAATCGAAGTTTATTAATTTCAAAGCAAACTTCAAAGATAAATTCGTATTTCTTCAGAAGAGAAGGCGCATATCTTCAAAGAAAATTCATCCAAAACAATTCGCAAATTCTTCAAAGGCGTATTCATAAATTCAATAAAATTCGCAAGTTCTCCAGAGATTCAAAGGCGGATTTCATATTCAAAGGCGGATTTTAATTCTTCAAAGGCGAATCCTCAAATTCAATAAAATTCGTATTTTCTTCAGAGGAAATTCGAATTTCTTCATAACCAAAGGCGCAAATTTCAAGACAGGAAATTCGTGGTTTTCATTTCAAAAGCGAATTCTTCCAGATCAAAGGCAAAATCTACATCAATTCACAGAGGCGATTTTTCCTAACATATCTTTTTGCAGATTCAAGTTCACAATTATCAGTTATCTGAAGAAATCGTGGGCGATTTTCACAGAAGAAGGCATAATAAAAACGTCTTTTTCATCCTTTCAATCACAGATTTCTCACAAAATACATTGTGCATGTTCCTGAAATTGGCGAATTTGGCAAGTCTCAATATCTGGATCATTCTCATATAATTTCCTCGAGTTGAAATTGTGCGTTTGATTTTTCATGAATTTTTAGCTTCAGAACATTCGTTCTTGAATTGGTAATTTTCTCAAGTGAAAATCTTTGTACAATCGAGTAGAAGTTTAATTTTCGCAAGTCTGACGTTCTGGGTTGTCTTAGAATTCTTTTCTGGACAAAACCCATATCTCGGATTTTTCGCTGAAAATAATTCTTCGAAAGGCTATTTTTAACTCTCGCAGGCTATTTTTAGATTCCAGAAATCTTGTCAGAATATAGTCAAGTTTACAGTCAACAGGCAAGTTTTTCAGAATGCAGTTCACTCAGCTTGAATACAGGACCAAAACCGTCCTTACCCATGATTTCCGCAGGTTGGTTGAGACAGACCTTCACAAAGTATTGCCAGAGGCAGTGCTAGACATAGTCAAGATCAGAGGTTCAATCATTCAGAATATTGAGCAGTCTGGTTTACTAGAGGCCGCTTCCATACCTATCTCCGTTCACTGTGTTGAGTTTGTAATGGCTTGCATTAAGCATTACAATCCTACTACTCGTGAGATAGCGTCAGTTGACGGACGGGTCATTTGCAGTCTCAAGCCTCTAGATATCGAAGGGAGTTTTGGCATTCCTCAGCACCAGAACAGTTTGGTTATTTCTATGGAGCAGTGTGAGCAGGCATTTGATGCTGATATGGACAAGTGTCAGAAGAAAATGGCAGAAAGATGGTTAAAACAAGCAAAGAACATATTGCCAAACAATGTGGGTCATTTCTGGGCAGGAGCATTATGACTGGGCATCCTTCATCAGCGACATTCTCCACAGGCAGATCACTGGTTTCCTAGTTGCTCATGAGTTTCACATGTGTTCATATCTTGTGTACTTGATCGCTTATCAGGGTCAGTTCCGAGGGCTAAACACCGTGGGCATTCTCAGTGTTCAGAAAATCTACCAGTATTATGATCAACTTGAGTTCACCAGAGCTGAACGTCATTTCGCTGTTCACGGCTTTGACTTATACAAAGTGGGAGGAATTTGGACCGGAATTGTAATCGCCTCAGATTCCTCGGCGGGGCCATAGGGCAGCTGGCGATGGATGGGCAGATTGGTTTATTCTGGGCCTCCTAATATACACCTACATCCGAAAGCATACTCGGGCCACAGAAATCCATCTATAAAGTTTCCAATGCTATCCTCTGATAAGACAATCTTTCGTGAATCTTTAGACAGATGCGCGATGTTCATCGCCTTCTACGCCGCAGTACGTAATTCATCACTTAACTTTCCTTTCAGTTTGGAAATGTATTGCGCAAGCCGGCAATTGGATAGTAAGATCGCGGCAAGAGCTTGAGAAATATGATCTTGGCATCTTGTCGGCTATCGCGGCCTATGACCTTCGTGTCATTATATAGCCTCGCTTTGCCGGAGGTACATATCACGAGCCTTCTATGGAGGACATCGGGTACCGCGCATAATTTCGTAGGTCTTCGCAGCGCTATGGCCGCTTTCTCTCACGATTGCTTCTGTCAAGATGTGGGAGGATTATCGATGATGAGGAGAGGTTCTTCCTCGCCAGAGAGCGTGTCGACATACAACCGCTGCCAGTAGATTGGCACGCCAAGGAATAGGCAACGGCCAAGGAGAGGCCGGTGAGTTATTCGTAATGCGATACTTTACTCCTCACAAAGAAGAAGACAAGGAGGGTAAGTGTTCCCAGAGCAGAGCCGCCAGTAGTGGTGAATCCTTCGCTACCTTCCTCGTCAAAACCTAACAAAAAGAAGAGGAGTAATCCTCCCAAGAAAGTACAAGCGCCAAACAACTCAAAGGGCAAGGCGCTTGCCACTGTTACACACACGGAGCCTGACAGACATCCTATCACAGAATCAGTTCAGAGGTCAGTTCAGAGCCCGCCAGTACCTGAGGTTCAGCCTCAAGCTCCTATATCAGTTTCAGAGCCTTCACCAGTCCCAATTCACATCGAATTGGATTTAGACTCTCCACCTCGCAGTGGGTCTTCTACACACTCACTCTCATCAGTACCTCTTGTCGCTAGTGCAGACCCTTCTAGTAGCATTAGTCGAGATCAATCTTGGATCGAAGCTCAGCTAGGAAGGAAAAGGAGGCAGCCATCTTATGTTCTTAATCATTCTGATGTTGATGACATTTACCAGGATGCGCCGGACAAGAGAGTTAAGAACATGGTTCACGTAGAGAGAAACACTGACATTGAGATTGTCATTGAAACTGCTGTGCCTCCACAGGAGAAGAGCTTGGCTGAATTGGAATCTCAGGATTTTGAAGTTATCACCGTCAACCTTGGTCGCAGCACACGCCAGACTTAGGTTGATCTTCTACAAGTTGCTACAGAAAGTGCCAGGGATAGAATACTAAAGGACGGAGAGGATAAGGCAGCCCTCAAGGCTGAAATCAGACAGCTTCGTCAGTATATCTCTAGCCTTGTTCATAGACCCGATGCCATTAACACACTCCCACCGATGCTTGAGCCTCTAGCAGGGCAAAGTCAACTCAATCACTTAGTTGCATATGGCAAGCGTTTGGAGGAATGGGAGGAGGAGTTCGTTGCTAGAGGCCGTACTATGCTTACAGAGTTATATCAGTTGCGGTACAATGCACGAGAGCTCCGTATTCGTCTTCAGGATGAGGAACGGGATATGGCAATTTGCAAACCCAGGGATGAGATTATGATTGCTCACCTGAGTGTGGCTTATGATGCAGTCACAGATGCAGAGGACAGAGAGGCTATCTACTCTTGGAAGACACAATTGGTTTTTAGGGTAAAGATAGAGGACAGTTTAGCATCAGAGTTGGCTGAGAGTAGAGAGCACGCCACTAGTGCACTGGGTTTGTGAGGACTTAGTATCCGCCATCGCGTCGCTATCGATTGGATGTGTGCCCACGCTGAGCCACCGGGATGTTCACCAGAGTCTGCACTCCATTCATACCATTTTCGGGGAGACCATTGGCTGTAAGATTATCACCTTACCATGTCAACATTGTTTGACGAAAGCACGAGAGAAATAACTTCCCCGATTTCACCGGGTGAAGATATATACATCGATGTTGTTCTTCGGCCGTAGTCTCATAGGCCCAGATAGTGACATGCCATCAATCTCAATGGAGGGATTGATTGCTCGAGATCACTTCACTCAAGAACTTCGGGCTTCCCACCTCTCTGTGATAGATAGATACTCACACGAAAGTGGAACCGTGTTACCCTTCCGTTTAACTCCGGCGTTGGGTTTCACCACGCATATCTATTCTGAGACTCGCCTTTCACACTTGGAGTTTCTTTTTAGGGTTTTTCGTTAACTGATGGTAGTCTTCCAGTTAACATGCTTTCAATAAGGACGTGCATGCTCGCACAGTTGTCCATTTTTAGATTAGATGTTTTAGTTAAACTGAGGGTAGTTTCCCAGTTAACTGTATAGTTTACTTAATTAGTGGTTTGGCGATGACTTGCATGCATTGCAAGAACTGTAGATGACTCAAGGTGATTTTAGGGTTCCCTACACCTTGATGTATATAAATAAGAGCTTTTGCTCATTTGTAAATAACTTTTGCTTGAGAGAGAAATATATGCTGCGCCTACCTTGCCCTCAATATTACTCTTTTGGTATTTGTTCATGTGTCTTCACTATTGCAATTAATTGTTATGCCACATAGGGTTTCAAGAGATTGTAGTGGTGAATTCTTTCCTTAGTTTAGATAAATCTGTATGAGCATCTTTATCATTAAGATCAATTGTTATGCCACATAGGGTTTCAAGAGATTGAGGTGATAAATCTGTTTTGTGTCTATTTACCATTGTGATCAATCGTTATGCCACATAGGGTTTCGAGAAATTACAGTGATAAATCTGTTTTGTGAATCTTTATCAATACAATCAAAGGTTATGCCACATAGGGTTTCGTGAGATTGTGATGATAAAGGCTGTTTTGTGAAGACTTTGCTATTTCGATCAAGTGTTATGCCACACAGGGTTCCATAAGATCGTCTTGGTAAATTCTTAAATCTGTTTTGTGCCCAATAAGCTTGTTTAGATTGAGATGATAGTTGCGCCACCTTGCCCTCAAGTAGAGAATCTAAACCCGTTTATCGTCAGTTAGTCAAACCTTGCTCCGTTTCCTCTCGCTTTGTTTTCCTGAGGAGATTGGATAGATTAAATTTAAGTTGTAGTTAGTATATCTGCAAAACCAGAGAAAACTCAGCTGCAACGTATAGGTTCTTCCAAGAAAGCCTTGTGCCTCTACAGCTGAAACAAAAAGACAAGACATAGTTTAGCTTATTTTCCTTTGCAAGTATTTTTGTCAAAGCACAACGAGGGAGCTTCCCCTCCTAATTTGAAGAACACTCATTGCGTAGTGTACATAGGCTGTTCATAACAACTTCTACTCCAGAGGTGTTAGTTGTTACGCCAACAATATGGGACATAGGAGATATGGCTGATTCTGGTATTGGAGCTTCAATGTGAGGAGTTATCTCACTTAGAACGGTAGAATTTTCAAGAACCTCGTCTTCTTCTTGCTGATCCAAAACTTGAATCTGCATTTCATTAACTTCTTTTCCCTTTAGTGTTTCCCTTTCCAACGGTTGTTCTGCAGCTCAGCTAACCTTCAACTTAATTCTGGTACTTGAAGAGGAAGCTCCTTCTTTTGACTGCTCTCTAATTTCTGACTTCAAACCTCTAGGACCAGCTGGATCATCTTCAGCCCTAACTTTGATTTTGATAGTTTTAACACCTATGCTTTTAAGCCAAGAGTTGGTGTTCGCCAAGACTGATTGAAACCTATCAAAGATTGAGACAGATTCTTTTTGAGACCACTGGATTGCAGGGATGGGAGCATTAGCAACTCCTTGTTCTTCATATTCAGGATCTAAAATCTGCCTATCATCAATTACTCCCTCTAGAATTAAGGTCAGATTTAGATCGATAATTTGCTCCAATGTAAGCCTACAATAATCCATTCTGTATATATCTTTTTCTGTCCGGAGATCTGCCCAAATGTCTTCAATGCGGTGAACATGAGTGAAGGCTCTTTTTATTTTATCTTTCATCCTTCTATAATCAAAATCCACTCTTGCCTGGAATCTTTTCAATGTTATTTCCTGGAGTTTAGTTTCCATTGCCTTGGCTCTTGAAGAAGTTGTCAAAGAATACCTCCCAATTATCAATGGATTATGTGATGAAATACCGATTCCAGACTTGTGTTGTGTAGCTTGACGTGAATGAACTGCCATCAACTGCCTTCCCAGGTCCATTAGAATGATCTTATCAGTCGGGCACCTTGGAAGCATATAAGGTTGATCTTCAAAGCAACCGACTCTCATATAAGTGAAGGTAGGGAATTGAAGAAATAAGCAGCCATACTCATTTACTTTATTCCAAGCCGCTTCAGATACCCTATTGTTTGCTAATGCTTTGTCAAACAAACACATAAAATAACCAAAGAAAGCATTTTGAACCCTTCTATAATGCGCTCGACTTGGAATAAAAGTCAGCTGATCATAATACTCCCATACAGGCACCAATGATCTGTCACCTTTAGGAGATAGGCCTGGAAAATGCCTCAACGAAGCTGCTATATAAACCAAATATGAGTTCATATAGAAAGTAAGAGTGGTAGGAACCTGTGCAAGCTGTTCACACAAACTGTCACTGATTATTTCTCCCCAGAATATTGGATGCTGTTCTTTTCTAATAACTACCATGAACTTATACAGCCAGTTTTCAAACACATTAGAAACCTTTAACCCCGCTATTCTGCTCAGAAGAGTGATCATATCATTAATTTCCTCTTTAAAATCAGACCGATACAACTTGGGTATCCGGGTCACACAAGGTCGTGATTTGAGAAGCCACTTAGAATTGATATGTCTAATACAATCACTCTTTTTCTGCTCAAAATGTCTGTGAGCGCTCTTCAATGAGATCTCTGAATATGTAGTAGCATCAGGAACTCTGAAAACTCTGTTGATTGTTTCAGCATCAAGCCTAATAACCACGTTGCCATCATCATCTTTGACAGTTCTAGATTCTTTATCAAAGTGTGCTGCACACGCAAGGACGAATTCAGGTTCAAGGGCAGCAACAGGAAAAGAAGACACCAGATGAATGTGACTCCTCAACAATTTCTGCATATCAGAAGAAGTAGATTTCTCAGCTCTCCCAAGAAATTCGGACATATCAACATGCCCAATTTCTGTTTCTTTGATCTCATCGATATTCGAAACCACATGAGATGAAGAAATCTCATTCTGATATTTATCAAATTTGTACTTCATCTTCTTGCTTTTAGGAGAAGTTGGCTCGTCTGTCATTGAACAAGAATCTGCAAGACTGCGGTGAAAACCCCATAAGGTCAGAACATCATCAGCATCAACGTGAGTGGACATGGTGAAACTCAAACCCTAGGACAATGAAACGGACTTAGAAAAATGATGGGAGGTGGATGAAAACAAATTCGGAATTCGATGGAATGATGGCAGTCAAAAATAACATCTTGTCTTCTTGAAACAGCAGCAAGACAGAGATTTTTGGCTTGGATTTGGAATTTCGTCCAAAAAGGTCAACTTTTGTGCTTTTTAAGGCATTTTGGGTTTTTCTATGATTTCAGCAATTTTTATAAAGGCAGTCGGGATTTTTTGGAAGTTTAACAATTTTTCAATTTTGCAATTTCAAAAATTGTAATTTTAACTATAAATCCCGAAATTGCATTTTGGTTTTCAAAACCCGAACTATGAATGAAAGCTGAATATTTATTCTTGTGAAAAATGATAATGAATGATTGGAAGTGGAATGGGTGAAAATGGTATATGTAAGTTTTATTGCTGAAATGGCGAAGTGATGAAAAACGCGTTTTCATTATAAGGCATTTCAAAGTGAAAAAATGCGTTATGTATGGAGTTAAGGATGGAAGTATGGAGGATATGAGAGGCGAATGATGGATAATAAATTCGATAGGATGAAGGGAAATGGAGGACGCGTAATATGGAAAGTATATAAAAAACGCGTTTGAATAAAGATAAAGAAGATGGCGGTGAAAATGCATTTTGAAAAGGGCGAACTAAATATCAGTGAGAACGCATCATATAAAGGTGGACAAAAACTAAGAAAACACGTTTTATCAACAAATATCAACAAATACATATATAATCCAATTTTGACAAAGACAGAAGAAAAAAACGTGTAGAAATAAAAACGCGTTTTAAATAAAGATGATAAAATCTGAAATGCAATACAAAAGTTGAAAAGACAATGACGTTTAACATAAAATGATAAGTAACAGAAAATGTAAAGAAAAAGACAAAGAAACAAAAACATACCTGAAAACAAGTTGTAACTGAAAACAATGACGAAAGAACCCTAGGCGCGTCCAGAAAAAGAAAGAGCGATGACTATTTACTGATAAAAGTCCGAATTTCAAGCTTTGAGGTTGACGAAATCTCCATGAAATAGGGAAAAGAAACCAAATAGAACTCAACTAGCTTGAAACAGAAAGGCGTTGGACTTTCTGAAGCTTTTGGCAATGAAAAATGTCAATAAAAACATGAATCGGGCTTTTTGGATATCAACACAAATCTTATTATGACAAAATCGGGCTTTTTAGACTTCGACGCAATTTTACTTTTGTCAAATATAAGACTTCAAGTAAATTCGGGTTTTTAAAGTCATATAACAATTTTGCTTTTTGTCAAAATTTGAAGACTTAGCAAAAATTCGGACTTTTAGAGTCACTTAAGCAATTTCGGGATTTTTGAACACTTTAGCAATTTTGCTTCCAAGTTACTTTTTCCCTATTTGCTGAGTTACTTCAAAAACCCGAAATTGGCCAAAAAGACACTAAAAATGACTCATAAATTGACGAAAACGGAAACGAAAGAAGGAAAAAGAGTAGCCCAAAGGTTAATAAACTTAAAACTGAGATTTGTCACTCTTTGCACCTCGTAATGCGTGCCTTAGAGAAGAAAAGTCTCAAATTTTATGAAAATTTTGATTGGTTACCTGAATTTTTAAAACGAGTCAAAAATTCAGGATAACAAAACTACTTGCATGAAATGAAAATTAAGCTACTTGGATTCGAAATGAAGAAGAGACCTTGTTAGCTATTCATGACAAAGGCGAATTCCACCATCAATGAAAAGATCTATTATCATGAAAGTGTTACACAACAATCTCCACAAAAGTTTTCAAAGGGAAAACTTTCTTTCTTCTCCACACTAAGCTAAGCAAAATGTCTACTATGCTCTACTCTCAATTCTGATACTGATCTAATGTCTAATCTCTAATGAATTACAAATGAGGGGGACTCCCCCTTTTATAGATAGCCAGGTCCAAAAGACGGCTAGGGTTACAATCAATAGAGTGGTTAAGATTAAGCCACCTCAGCCCTAACCCTAAAAACTGCCAGAATGGGGAGTTGTGTAATAAATGAACAAAGATTCCCACTCACTCCCAAAAATAGAAAAGGCAATTAATGCCCATAATCAGTCTTCTAGAAGATCCTCGTCCAGTAGTGCATTCCCATTCTCCTTCTCTCTAGCTGCAAACTCAACGAATCTGCCAAGTACAGCCTCAAACTCCTGAACCGAAATGGGTGGAATGCAATCAAGCTGGAACTCTAACACCGTGACTGAATGTTCATGCCTTGTACAAGATTTTCTCCAAGCAACTAAGGAATCCTGTGTGCTCTGGATCAAGGCGGAGAAAGTAGAAGTGTTCTCGAAATCATCTTGTACGAAGGCCTTCACCTAAGAAAAGAAAGGCACCAACCTACCCCTCAAATTATCAACATTCACCTCATCTGGATTCAACCGCCTAGCAAATATGGCCTCAAAAGTATTATGAACTCCATCAATGATATTGGCCATAGCCTTACGTATCCGGGCTGAATCTACTTGTGCTGCGTCAAAGAAACCACGTCCCGTGATTGCTGAAGAATACCACCTAGAAAAATCATACCTGTCATTCTCCTGAATGACCCCTCCATCAATCAGCAATCGCGACGGAACATGCCTCAATGCCTCTAGACACCGAATTACTTTGCTCTGATAGATAGAAGCATCACCCCAAGCCTGATCAACTGCTTCCATCCGTGCCAAAATACTAGAAGCCTGCTGAAAAGCAAAAGCAAGGTCCTCCATAAATTTTTCTGTCTCAGCACGAACTCCTGTGACCCACTTGTCTGCTTCCTGTGCCATCTTCCCCAACTCTATCAAGCCACTGATTGACTCTCTGGGTATCTCAGGTGGAAGCTCTATCACTGCAATTTCCTGCCCACGAGGACAAGACAACTGCTTCACATATCCAATCAAAGCCTTATGCTCTCGTTTCAACTTCTTGTACTTTCCTTCCTTCTTGAATAATCTGTCCTTGAGGGCCAGATAGGAGTTATCACACTCTACAATCTGTGCACCAGTTGGGCGTCCCAAATCCAAAGTTGTGACCATGTAATTCTCTGGCATTGCTTCATCTCGGTCACAATCAACCTGTGGCACGGCTACGTGAAGGGTGCGAGAGCCATCCTCATCTGTTGATATCTTCGAAAACTTTCGTGCTCTCTTCTTCTGTGGAGGTGCACTGATCCTGTTCAAAAATTCTTCCATCTCAACTGCGGGATCAATCTCCTCACTGGGGCTTCTTCTCATCCTATCCTTAAGCCAATCAGGCACATTGTACTGTTTATCAAAGGGCTGTTGCTCCTGTGCCTCTACTTCTCAAACTTGCTCAACTTCTACATCATTCTGACGAGGCTCATTGTCCTCAAGTGGTTGAGTGTCTCCTGAAACTATATCATCATCATCCTCCAAAGCCGCCTCTAACTCTTGCTGAAACTGAGGGTCAGTGGTAGTCCCCTCATCATCTTGCTGATCAACTCTGCTAGGTGCGTTGACACTCTGGCCAACCGACTCCCTCGTGGTGGCTGATTATTATCCTGTACCGCCTGCACCTGATTCAATGCATTCCTTTGATCAGCAAACAAAGAAATTTCCTGTATACTTGGAGAACATGTCTCCAATGGCATGGATGATTCAACTGCGACTCATGGAGGCTCCGGCTGAATAGGCTCCTGCCGAACTGGCTCTTTCCTTCTAGATTTTGGACCTCGTGTGATCTGCTTCTTCCTGCCGGTGGTGGGTGTCCTATGATCTCCCATCAAATTGTAAGTCAAAGCAATTGACCTACTCTTCAACCTGTTCACTCGCCTATCAACCCATGCTCTGGTAAATGTCAGGACCGGAATAGAAAGTGTGTCCAAGTCAGCAACCTCTGGTTCTGACCAATCTGGGAGCGGAAGCGGAGTATCTCTCACTGCTGCATAATCTGGATGGACAACGTCCATATCCTCATTCACCTGGTCTGGAACCAGGACAATTTCACACTCCCTAATCATGGTGATTGGCAACCGAGAGAACATTCTTTTCCTGACTTCAATCTCATCCAATGCATCGGCCCAATAGTCCTCAATATTTTCCTTGTGCTTAAACTCCTCTGACAGTACCCATTTGATGTTATTATGCGGATCATAGTGCTGTCGGCTAGTGTGATATGAAAAGTGATAAAATTGAAGCTCACTCAAGGCCTCTCTAGCTGCCTAAAATGTAGGATACACTTCATCTGAGTTTCCTATGACAATTGGGAAGTCAACACCTCCCTTCTTCTTCTTTTGAATTTTAACGTAGGCGAGCAATTGCCTAGATATCTCTAACATCAATATTCTATCGGTTGGGTACTTAGGCAGCCTATATGGATATGATGAAAAACCCTGCAGCCTTATGTAAGAAAACTTCAGAAACTGAATAAACGAGCACCCATTCCTTTCAATCAATTTCTGGGCCTCCCTCGAGATTCTGTGATGTAACCGCTCCTGAAGCAATCTCGTGATATGCATGGTGAAGGCGTCATTGACACGCTTGTAATGAGTAGTGCTAGCCAGGTGCAACTATGGACAAGCCTCATGTATTTTAAACTGGTGAGAGCCACAACCGACAGGCTCCTTGTAAGAAATCCCTCTATACTTTGTCATACAAGCCAGCATGTAGATGATGTAAGAGTACTTAGGAAGCCTAAATGGATATGATGAAAACCCTGCAGCCTTATGTAAGAAAACTTTAGAAACTGAATAAACGAGCACCCATTCCTTTCAATCAATTTCTGGGCCTCCCTCGAGATTCTGTGATGTAACCGCTCCTGAAGCAATCTCGTGATATGCATGGTGAAGGCGTCATTGACACGCTTGTAATGAGTAGTGCTAGCCAGGTGCAACTATGGACAAGCCTCATGTATTTTAAACTGGTGAGAGCCACAACCGACAGGCTCCTTGTAAGAAATCCCTCTATACTTTGTCATACAAGCCAGCATGTAGATGATGTAAGAGCTCATATAGAACGTCTTAGTTCTTCTCAAGCTCAGGAGCTGCTCGTGCAAATTGTCACTGATCATCACAGCCCAGTTGACGTAATCTTTTCCTTCCAGCACAAGGTTGATGTAATAGAACATCCAAGGCTCGAAAATAAAGAACTGTGGGCAACCACCAACTCGACTCAGCATCATAATGAGATCACAATATTCCTGTTTCAAGTCATTTGCTATGATTTGCTTCGGCAGCTTCGTACGAGAAGGTCTGGGATTGATCATCCAATGAGTATTAATTGTCTCCATGCATCTCTCGAATGCGGAAGCGTACATTTGCTCAGCTCGTTCTCTGGACTTGTAAACCATATTCCTGTGCACCAGGATCCCGAAAGCTTCACCAATGGCCGAAGGAGTGAGATTAGCAAGCACTTGTCCATCTGGTGACATGATCGATCTGTGATCCTTCTCATAACAATTGGCGCACTCCATCATCAGCTCCGAACACTAAATGGCTGGTGGGAAACCAGCAGCTGCATATAATCCGCTTCGAACAATATTGTGCGAAGTGTTCGAAGGTCGATGACTTCCAATCCCCAGCATTCTGTTCTTGAAAGTCTCTAGGTTGACGGAGCCCAAGTTGGTATCCGTCAGCTTGCCCAACTTCGAAATGAATTTTGATTCTGGCATGAATGTCTTGCTCAGCTTCTTGATCACAGCCTGCCTGGATGCACCATTGTTGTCTTTTCCAGTCGCCCTTGCCTCAGCCATCTGCAGGACAATAAACATTCATCAACAATTTAACTTATAAAATAAAATAAAATATAGTGCAGGGGCTGCTAGTCGACTTCAAGAAGTTGTAATGTTATTTCTTGTTTGCAAACCTCAACTTCCTTCTTTAACAAATTCGAGCCTTGAATACTTAGAAAAATTTCTAAGTAAACTTTAACTTCAGCAACTTCTATCAGCAATTGCAAATTCGTACTTCTTCAAATCAGCAAGCTTGCACTTCAATAACTCTTCTAACTTCGCTCTTTGAATTCACTTTCAAATCAGCAAGTTTGCACTTCACACCTTCTTCAACTTCAGATTTTCAAAGCTCAGCAACTAGACTTTAATTTGTACCAGCATACCTCCAGCAATCAGCAAGTGCGCACCTCCAGAAGTTTCAGCCTTCAGAAACTTTGAACTTCAGCAACAAGTTCGAACCCCAGCAATATTCTATGCAGCTCAAGTCATCCTTCTCAGCTTCACTTCAGCAACACTTCAGCCTTAGCAAAAAAAAATTCGAACTCCTCAAGCTTCAACAATGCTTAGCAACAATCTTCAGAGCAAATTCGCACTTCTCTAGTTGTGAAAATCAAGTGAGAAACTTCTCAATCTTATAGGAAAAATTAATTTCTAGAAGGAGGCTAAGTATAGCCAGTGAATTAAATTCCCACTACTTCGTTTGAATTTCCCTCTCTGGTATTCCTGACGCTTGTCTGAGAATCTCAACCTTCTAGAAGTTCAAGTTTGACTGGCATCTTTTGGATTTACTTTTGAAAAATTTAATTTAAATTCATCTTTTTAATTCACCAGCCGGAGCTCTGTCACTTGAATTTGAATTTTACTTCTCTTCTGCTCTGGAAAATTCACTTGTGAAGAACTGGATCAAAATCATCTAGGCAACTCATTTCAAATTCATCATTCGAATCATTTTCCTTTCAAAAGTCATTTTATTCAAATTTGCCTTAGAAGATTTTAAATTTTTCCTTAGGAAAATTCACAATTTGAGCACTGATTAAATTCTTCACTGAAAAAGTGTTGGCGAAGTGCGGAAGACATGAAAATTCATCTATCATCACAAATGTTTAGTACCCAGAAGAAAATTTTCTCCAGAACGCGATGAATCCATGGGTACCCAACGAACGGGTTCATTTAATTTTTAAATTTTGAACCTTAGAAAAGAAATTATTCCACCAGTTTAAATCCATTCTTCATCTGTGATCATCCTGTTGCTCTGACTTGAGAAATTTGAATTCATCTTGCATTGCTAGCATCCTGACTTCATTACTGGCAATTCATCTGTGTTTCAAAAAAATTCATCACCTAGATCTCTAGGCGTATTTTCTAAGGAAGAAAATACTTTGCCTTAAAAAAAAATTTAAATCATCTTGAAAACTTTGCCTTGGGAAAATTTCAACTTGGAAAATTTAGCTTTGATCACTTTGCCTGTGAGCGAAAATTCATCAACTCCTCTTAGAAAATATTTCATGAGGGCGCTTAGCATATTTTATCCTCCAACATCTTCAATGCCTTAGGAAAAATTAGTTCATTATCTTGCAATTCCAACGCCTAGCAATTTTGTTCTTACCACCTTGCGTTTTATTTGACACTTGAAAAACATTTTCACTTGAAGCCCCAACGCCTTAGGAAAAAAAAAATTTCATCACAACATCTTATACTTCACTTCACCACCCTAGACGCATATAGCACTTGGAGGAAAAATATTCAACTTGCCTTAGAAAAATTTTTTGTTCACCACCTCAACATCTTACCTCACCACCCTTGGCGCATATGACACTTCAAGAGGAATATTTAACTTCACCATGCCTTGGGAAATATTTTCAACACCTTTAACACATATCACCCTGGGCGCATTTTACACTTGAAGAGGGATAACAACCACGCCTAGCATTCACCTTGCTTTGACCACGCCTTGGAGTGTTTTACTCACCTTTTACCTCATTTACCACCCTTCATTCGCTTTTACAACTTCAACTTGGGCGCATTTCCATGGAGGTGAAGGATGAAAATCATTGGCTTGTTGACTTCTTTTAGCTTCTTGTTTCATGGGCGCATTTGAGAGGGGGAGGAGGATAAACTTTTTCCAACGCCATCTTGTGACTCTTCACCTTCTTTGTTTTGTCTTGACATGGCTTGTTTTGGGCGCATTTAGGGGGGTGAGGAGGACGAATTTCTTTGAGTCCTTTGACTTATCTCCTTCTTGGGCGCATTTTAGCATATGTGGTGACGAAACATGTTACCACGTCCTTTTGTGACCTTTCACCTCCTGTTTTTGTCTTCACATGCATGCTTTTGGGCACATTTTGCATAGGGAGAGGGATGAAAAACGTTGACCACTTTGACTTCTCCTCTTTTTGGGCGCATTTTGCCATGCCTGAAGGATGGGCGCATTTAGGGGGGTGAGGAGGACGAATTCAACACTTAGAAATTTTTTTTGCTTCTCAACTCTCAAGGTGGGCGCATTTTGGCATAGCTACTAGATGAAAATTGTTGACTTTCTTTGACCTTTTGCATTTTGGGCGCATTTTAGCCTTGATGAAGGATGGGCGCATTTTACCCCTTGAGCAGGATGAAATTCTGCCTTAGAATATTTTCATGCTTTCTCTAGTTTCCCTTGGGCGCATTTAGGCTAGGCAGGAGGATAAGAAATGTTGACTTTCTTTGACTTTCCTGAACTTTGGCGCATTTTACCTGGTGAGCAGGACGAGCTTTCACACTTAGAACTTTTTATCACGTCTTCATCAACTTGGGCGCATTTTTCCATGGCTGCAGGATGAAGTTTCAGACTTAGTCACTTTTTTCTCGTTTTCGCCAGTCTATCCATGCCCTGCTATTTATAGTAAGCCCCCTGATTTTTGCATCTCTGAAGCTCAGAACGATTTGAAATTTCAAACACTGCATCCTCACGACCTTGTTACCCTATTGACACTGCTAGTTTTAGTCGGCCTGCCATTTTTAGCCCATTTCTGAAGGTGATTTGCTATAAATAGTAACTGCTTGATTCTGATAGCTCCACAGCTCCGATTGACTTGAAATTTGAATGAGGCACTCCTCACCACGTGACCTGCCTGCTGACATCGGCGCATGCACCTGATTTGCTATTTTTAGCCTGTTTCCAAACTGACTTACTATAAATAGTAAGTGCTCCGTTTGACTTGAAATTTTACCAGCAAATAGCCTGAAGGATGCTAATTGCGGTGGTTTACACCGGTTTTCGAAAATTCTGACTTTTTACCCTTCTTTTCAGGCCCTGAAGTTGGAAACCCTAATTCGCTCTGCATGCGTATCAAATGACCTCTGTTTGCCCTCGTTTCTGTTGCGTTGCGATCAACTCGTGATTCTGAAGTGCTGGGAAGCAGCTGCCGGGACACACCTACTAAAAATAGTAAGTTCCTTACTGAGTGGTTATCTCCTTTTGCATGTCACATCACTGTGTAGCTCTCGAAAAACCCATAAAGAATCATCCGACATGCAAAAGAAACCCTGACATGCAAACCCTAAAAATAGCCTCTGAAGGCTGAACTCTGAAAGTTATCGTCTCGTTTTGCATGTTACATTGTTGCGAAGGTCTCGAAAAACCCAGAAGGAATATGCCGACATGCAAAGAAAAACTCTGCGTCTAAGCCCTGAAATTTGTCCCGGAAGTTGGACTACTAAAAATAGAAAGTTGTCTGTTTTTGCTCAAATTTTGCATGCGAGTAGCCTGATGTGCTCTGAATGCTGTGCGATTGTCAGAATCTCAAAAAATGCTGCCAGATTGTCTGTAATTGCATACCTACTAAAAATAGTAAGTACTCGGAATTTGATGAAAATTAACTGAGAGCCCGCTGGAAGCACACCGACAACAATGTTAAGCTCAATTTTCAATTTATTCACTTCGTTCGACCTTGGACTGACCAGGAAAGATGAAACCCTAATTTTTAGACTTGGTCAATTTTACGCTTAAGCTCAGTGACGGGCACAATCCTCGAAAGGCAGACATTAGAAAAGAGACAAAGAAAGGGAGAGAGAGAGAAAGACCCAAGCCAAAAGACCAGAATGGAGCAAAAATTAGGGGGTCCCCATTTTGAATGGGGCGATGTGTGAAAAGGTCACAACAGGACCCTTCAAAGTTGTCAGACGTGTTGGTGAAGTGGCTTATGAGTTATATCTTTCGGTGGATAGTAAGGTTCACAATGTGTTCCATGTGTCGCGCCTCAAAAAGGCGTTGGGACAATAGGTGACTCCTATTGATTTACCACCCCTGGATGATGAGGGGAAATTGATTTTTATACCTGAGGCCATTCTGGATTCCAGAGAGCGTCATCTTCGGAGGCGGGTTATCAGGGAATACTTGGTAAAGTGGAAAGATCTACCAGTAGAGGATGCTACGTGGGAGAGTGACAATATTCTTCAACATCCAGCTTTGAGTTTGCTTGTGGACAAGCAAATTCGGGGAGGGCGGATTGTGATGTCCCCGCTCTAGTCAGTTCTCGGGAATAGTGTGCTAGCCTTTTCTTGGACCCTTGTGGGCTAGCTGGATTGGTTAGAGGGTCAGTGGTGTTTTCTGGAGGAGTTGATCGTTCTCGTTTTCAGAGCCTAGTGATTGGTTCACAGCAGGCGATAGCAGTTCAGGGGTTGACAGCTTCTGACGACACGGGAATATTTGGAGTATTGAGCGAGTTATGAATTTTTAAGTGATTTGAGTTAATTAACTTAATGCCTTTTTATAAAGTCAAATTGACTTTATACATTTTATCACTTAAATATTCTATAAAGGTGATTTAATATTTTAATCACTTAAAATACAAAAGGGCGCCCACTTTATTTAAGTCAAACTATTGAGAGTGACTTAAATTATAATTTAAAAGATTTAAATGATGAAAGTGGTGTATCTTCTTGGAAATGCGTGCCTTTTTGATATAAGGCAATTTGGCAATGAGAAACCCTATTCTTGATGATTTTGACTTTGCCTTCGTTATTTTTCCTGTGCCTTCCTCTGTGATCGGGGTTTGAGCATTATTTTCCATTGGAGAACGATTCCTCTTCGATGTTGAGCACTTTTGAGATTGTGAGAGATCAGTCGAATCAGTGTAGTTGAGAGCTTCATTCAGAGGTTCTACATGTTTCTAACAGAGTTTATTATTCAGTTTATATGTGTCTGCAATAAGGAAGGGGGTTTCTACACTTGAGGCGTCCTCTTCAGCAATTCCACAGCTTCCATCTTTGGTTCTTTAGCATTCTTCTTGGCCGTACTTTTTGCATTGATAAATGTGCTTGTTTTGGGAAGGCGTGTGAAGGAACTAGTTGAAACGCCTTTCTCTTGGCTTCCCTTTGTGACCCTTTCTTGGCGTCTACCTCTCTCAGGAGATTGTATCCTGTTTTGGAGTGGGAGAAGTCAGATCTAGAGCTTTGGTGAGTTTTTTTGTCAGTTTTCATCAATTCCAGCTGGCAAACTGAGAAACTTCTTTATTTAATTATTTTGGAGCATTTCAGGTATGTGATTCGTTTGTAATCACATTGTATGTATTACAGAATAACATCTATTACATCTGTTGCTTAGAATATGTAATGTCCCCTTCTCAGTTGTGATCATTTTAGTTGACCGTTGGCCTATTTCGGAGACCCGTAGGCTACGCGGATGGTGAAATTAGGGTTTCCTTGTTTTGAGGAGGTTTTTGCTTGAAGTTTGGAATTCTGATTGCGGATTCTTTCTGGGTTTTCAGAGAGCTTCGCAGTGGTATGTTTAGTTTGGCATTCCGAGCAACTTCGTGAATTTACTATTTTTAGTAAATTCTATTTTTGGCAGTGGACAGTATGGGTTCAGTTCAGTTGGTCCTCTTCTCCAGTTGTTTCAGCTGGCACTTCAGTTCCTGGCCTTGGGCGCATATTTCTTGGAGAGATAAGTATTTTCATTATAATATTATATTTTAATATTATACCCCCTTGCCTAGCAGTACAAATTTAAGTTGTTTTTAAAAAGGGGACTTTGAGGGTCAAGGCGCCATGAGAAGATAAATTATATTTTAATGTCAAAAATTGAGCTTAAGGAAAAAGGACGCCCTTTTGAGAGATTTAACTTTATTTTTAAAAAGTGAAATATTTCAAAGGTGAAATGGGGCGCCATCCTTTGGAGGCAAAAGGTGAATTTGAAATTAGGGTTTGGGCGCCTTCTTGAAGCTTCTAGATGTTTCTCTCTTGCCTATTTAATCAGGCCTCAGCTCTTCATTTGGGATCTTTTGTCTACCACATCGTTATGCTGCTGAATTGTCTTCAGGCACTCGCTCCGAGGAAAGCACACCTCCTAGCATTGATGTCCCGGCTACTTGCACGAATGGACCAGCAAACTCCTCAGAATGTTACCCCTAATCAAAACCATGCTACAGGAGAGAGCAGTGGAGTCAATGGGAACAATGGGAACCATGGGAACAATGGTAATGGAGGCAATAGAACTATTGGACAGCATGATGCCATCTCTAGTGGATCAGCCTCTAGGCCGCTCTTTCCTACATTCACTCTGAGGGAAGAACAGCAAGTTGGAGCTACCACTCCTTTGGTAGATGATGCCAGGCAAGCCTACATGGAGTATGCCACCCTACCTCCTGATCTTAGAGACCAATGTTCCTTTGATCAATTCTTGAACCAGAGAAACAGAAGAAATGGAGGAAGAGTTGCTAACCGAGCTTATATGGCTCCTAGAACTGATTTTCATCAAGCCTTAGGGAAGGTAACATTGGCTAACTTCGATGGAAGTGATAAGTGTTCAGCAAGATCGTGGGTTCAGAAGTTAGACAACTACCTTTCACTTCGTCCCATGCCAGAAGAAGATGCCATCAAGTTTGCAACACTTCATTTAGAGGGAGCTGCCCATGAGTGGTGGTACCATGGTTTGGTCACACTTGGCCATAACCTTATTCAAACCTATGGAGAATTCACCAACAAGCTGATTGAAAGGTTCGACACTAAGGATCTTGAAGTAAGATTTCGTGAGCTTGCACAACTGAAGCAGCATGGCTCCTTGGATTCTTACATTGCTGATTTCCAGAGACTTTCTGTGATGGTGCCCAACATCACCGAAAGAAGATTGGTTGCTTTGTTTTCCGAAGGTTTGGTTGAACCCTTGAAAGGGTGGGTTAAAGCTTTCGATCCACCAAGTCTTGATGAGGCAATCAAGAAGTCTAGAAGTATGGAGTTATCAGCCCCTAGGCCTAAATTTCCGCCTAAGCCTTTTGGCCATAAGAAGGATAAGAGACATTCTTCAAATCAGCACAAGAAGTTTCCACCTAAGTTGACTGAAGAACAACGTGAACAGCTCAGAAAGGAGGGCAAGTGTTACACATGTTTAGAACCTTGGACTAAGGGTCATAGATGTCCTGGAAGAGGGCGTTATAATCAAATGGGAACCTACTCTGATTATGAATCAGCATCTGATATGTCAGATCAGCAGTCTTATTTTGGAGACAACGAAGATGAAAGAGCCACAGAAGAGTCCGATTATGAGCAAGGAGTTGGGGGCCCTATTTCCCAACTCTCTAGTTTCCAAAAGAACGAATCTTTCAAGGTTCGTGGTGGAGTTGGAGGTCATCATATTGTTGCATTAATTGATACTGGTGCAACGCATAACTTCATTGATGAAGGTGTGGTTGCAAAGAGAGGTCTCAAAACTGAAGAATTTGAAGGCTTCAAAGTCATGGTGGCTGATGGGTTTCATATTTCTTGCACTCGAAGAGTTCCTAACATGTCTTTGCAGTTGGGGAACTATGAAGTCAAAGATGACTTCTATGTGGTTACTATTGGTGACACAGATGCAGTTTTGGGCATACAGTGGTTACGCTCACTTGGTGAAATCTCTCTCAATCTACAAACAATGGAGCTCAAGTTCCAATCTGATGGCAAAAGGGTCGTATTGAGAGGAATGTCCAATGGTGGCCCTCTAATAGTATCATTCAAAAGGATGGAGAGGCTGATTAGGCATGACCAAGTGGAGTGGGCTGCGGAATGCATGGTCCTTCCAGCTAGTCCAGTTGAGACAAAGAGGGAATATCCTCCAGATATTCAGTCTATACTCACCAAGAGGAGTAAGGTGTTTGCTGATCTACCTCCTGGACCACCTCCTGAAAGAGGAGCTGAGCATGTCATTGAACTCAAGGAAGGGGCCAAATCAGTCATCACAACACCGTATAGATATCCTAAGAAGCAGAAGGATGAAATTGAGAAGAACATAAAAGAACTCTTGGAGATGGGTTTCATTCGCCCTAACAAGAGTCCCTTTGCTTCAGCTGTAGTTCTTGTGAAGAAGAACGACACCATCCGCATGTGTGTGGATTATCGTGCCTTGAATCAAAGCACAATAAAGAACCGATATCCTATTCCTCGAATTGATGAGCTCATTGATGAGCTACATGGTGCTAAATTCTTTTCAAAAATTGATTTGAGGTCGGGTTACTATCAAATCCGGATGAGAGGTTCAGATGTTGAGAAGACAGCATTTAGATGCCATTATGGTCATTTTGAGTTCCTAGTCATGCCCTTTGGCTTGACTAATGCTCCAGCCACCTTCTAGTCTTGCATGAACAGAGTTTTCCAGAAGCAGTTGAGGAAATTTGTGTTGATCTTCTTTGATGATATTCTCATCTTCAGCAAGACGTGGGAAGAACACCTCAAGCACTTGGAGGAAGTGCTTAGCATTCTTGAATCAGAAAGTTTGTTTGCGAAAGAATCCAAATGTGAATTTGGAATGAAGGAGCTGCTCTACCTTGGTCATATAATCAGCATTGAAGGGGTGAAGGTTGATCCAGAAAAGATCAAGGCTATAGTAGATTGGCCACCTCCAGAAAATTTTGTCTCATTTGAAGGGATTCTTGGGTCTTTGTGGCTTCTATAGAAGATTCGTAAAGGGTTATTCTCAAAGTGCTGCTCCTCTTACTGACCTCACTAAAAAGGGGGCTTTCATGTGGTCAGAAAAGGCTCAAAGTGTGTTTGATAAGTTCAAGACAATCATGAGTTCTTGTCCAGTATTGGCCATACCAGATTTCTCCAAACCCTTCGAGTTACAGTGTGATGCATCAGGGGAAGGTATTGGGGCTGTTTTGATGCAAGATAAGCATCCTATTGTGTTTGAAAGCAGAAAATTAAGGGGGGTTGAAAGGACCTATTCTATCTATGACAAAGAAATGCTTGCGATCATGCATGCATTAGCCAAGTTCAGACAATATCTGGTGGGGAGCAAATTCGTGGTCAAGACTGATCACAACAGTCTCAAGCACTTCATGCATCAGAAAGATTTGAATGAAAGACAGCAGAAGTGGGTGAGTAAGCTTCAAGCTTATGGATTTGACATTGAGTATGTCAAAGGGAAGAACAACATTGTGGCTGATGCTTTATCCAGAAGGCCTCATTTGAGCTCATTGTGTGAGCTTACTGCTGATTGGAAGGAAATGCTGCTTGCTGATTATGCCAAAAATCAGTTTGCAACTAGCATTATTGAAGGTACTTTTCATGATGAAAGGTACAAGGTAGTGGATGGGTTGATACACTACAAGGGAAGAATCTTCTTGGTGGCTGATTCTAAACTTAAGAAGAAGATTTGATGACTTTTCATGATATTCAACTTGCTGGTCATCAAGGGTATTTCAAAACCTATAGGCAGATTCGAGAGAGGTTCTCTTGGAAGGGGTTGAAAGAAGAAGTTCAGCGTTACATCAAGGAGTGTAGCACTTGTCAAATGAACAAAAATGAGCACTCTCTCCCAGCTGGTCTACTGCAGCCACTTCCCATTCCAAATAAAAAATGGGAAAGTATCTCGATGGATTTCATCACCGGATTGCCTAGGGCTCAAGGCAAAGATTGTATTTATGTTGTAGTGGACAGATTGACCAAGTTCGCTCATTTTTTTGCCATCACTAGCACATTTACAGCTGCTCAAGTTTCAGATTTGTTTTTCCATGAAGTGTTTAGATTACATGGGTTGCCTAAAAACATTGTGAGTGATAGGGACAGCAAGTTCCTAAGCACCTTTTGGCAAGAAGTTTTCAGGATGAGTGGTACAGTGCTTACTCCGAGCACTAGCTATCACCCTCAAACAAATGGTCAAACAGAGATTGTGAACAAATGGTTGGAGGGCTATCTCAGGAACTATGTCTCAGAGCAGCAAAGAGCATGGGTGAAATGGCTCCACTTGGGAGAATATTGCTACAACTCATCCTTCCACATGTCAATAAAGATGTCTCCATTCATGACCCTCTATGGTTATGAGGCTCCTAGCTTTGCTGACTTGGTGTTTGGCGATAGCAAAGCTCCTCAAGCCAAGGATTGGTTGCAGCAGAGCCAAGATGTTTTGAAATCCTTGATGGACAACCTTCAAATGGCACAAAATCAGCAGAAAATGTACGCTGATCAACAGCGTATTGAGCGCTCATTTGAGGTTGGTGATATGGTTTATCTTCGGCTTCAGCCTTTCAGACAGTCCACACTTAAGAAGAGTGGAGCTGAGAAGCTTAAACCGCGCTTCTATGGGCCATTCAAAGTTGTTAGAAAGGTTGGAGCAGTGGCTTATGAGTTGGAACTACCTTCGAGTAGTAAGGTCCATAACGTTTTCCATGTGTCTCGCTTCATCATAGTTGCCTCCTTTGGATGAAGAAGGGTAGTTGACCTTGGTTCCAGAACAGATTATTGATTCCAGAGAGTGTTGTAATGTCCCCGTTTTTAGCACTTCACTTTTCAGTGATTGATAACCTATTCCCAGTGTGCTGTCGACAAGTCAGTGGCAGAATTAGGATTTCCAGTTGTTTGATGGGTTCTCTTGAAGATTCAGGGTTCTGCTTGTTGGAGTTTGGATGTTTGGATTCTGGATTCTTTCTGGGTTTTCAGAAAGCTTCACAATGGTATCTCATGCGTTGCATTCTGAGCAACTTCTTGAATTTACTATTTTTAGTAAATTCTATTTTTAGTAGTGGTCCAATCAGCATCAGCTCAGCAGGCTTTCCTTTTCTGGCAGTTCATTGGGTAATTCTGATTTTTGGCTTAAGGGGTTCATTTTGGAGAAATAAGTCATTTAAAGTAAATAATGTTTTATTTTATAAAATACCCCCTTGTCCTAGTAATATGACTTTAAGTTATTTTAAAAAAGGGGACTTTGAGGGTGGTGATCTCATGAGGATTTATTTTGATATTTCTAAAGTCAAAAATACTTCTTGGAGAAAAGGACGCCATTTTATGAAGAGGAGATTTTTTATAAAGTCAAAATTCAACCTTATGAAAGGGGATGCCCAAACTGGAGGGAAAAGGAGTCAATTCAAATTTGAAATTAGGGTTTGTGTTCTAGAAGCTTCTGGAAGGCTTTCTCAAATTATAAAAGGAAGCTTCAGGTCCTCATTTTATTATCTTATGACTTCTATATTGTTATGCTGCCGAAATGGTAACAGGATTGCTTCGAGGAATGAATGCCTCCTAGCCTTGGCTCGACTTCGTGCTTGAGAGATAGCACCTAGTGGAGAGGTTTGCTTGTTTGAGTGACATTTTGTAGTGAGGTTTGCATTTGTAGTTTGGGTTTACTTATGTAGTTCAGTTTATTGCATTTTATGTCATTTTCTGGAGTTGCTGATAACAGGGCTGAATCTATAGTTTCACTCATAAATCAAAAAATACAAAAAGAGTTGTTCTGGGTATTGTCTCATTGGTTTTCTCTGTTGGAAGCGACCCTTCATGAATATTTGCAGATTTTAATACGAAGTTTATGATTTTATAAAGCAAATTCGTCATTCCTTGTAGGGCGCCCTTTCTGGAGTGCTTTGGGATCCATGCCATTAATTAATAGCCACTTTTAGCTGTCCTTTCTCATAACTAAACTAGGCGCCATCATTTTAAGAGTATTTTGCATCAGTTTTCATGTAATTTGAGTGAGAAATGAGTGAGTTGTGAGCTTTTCATTGAGTTTATGTATTGCTGGTTCTGTAATTCATGTTGCTGGTCTGTCAGATCAGACTTGAGAAAATTGCATATTAGCGAAGGACGGGTGTTAGGAATTCATTATTGACCTAGTGGATGACATCTTTACTATTGCAGCAACTTGTAGAGCTTAAATCCTTGATCTTGCAGGCATTCTACTTCTCATTGTAAGCTGAACAGTAGTACTGTCAGCAATTCTCTCAGTTTTGCTTATCATGTTTGTAATTGCCCACTGAATAAGTGGAAGAGGCTGGCTTGCCGCCTATTTACTTTGATTTGCATTGTAATATCATACATCTCCGCCCTATGGTAGCTCCATTCCCACTCCGGGTTTGAAAGCACATTCTGGGTGTTGAGTTTATTTCGAAGTTGCATTTGTATTTCTTTAAATCTCCACCATATGGTCGCCTCATTCCATTCTGGTTTGGGTAGCACATACTTGGTGTTGAGTTACTTTCAGTTGCAGTTCTGATTTATTGTACTGACGATCCTCTTGCCATATGATAGCCTCTCTCTTGTTGAGATTGAGTGCGCATTCTTGGCAATGAGTTATATTGTAACTGCTGGTTTGATTTATCTAACCCTAATGGGTGCCTTCTGCATTGTTGTGTAATTTGGCAAAAATCGGAAAAATTGGTTCTGGTTTATTACAAGTGTTCCTTGAGGAAGAGAACAATCAAAGAATACTTGGTGAAGTGGAAGAATTTACCTTTGGAGGATGCCACTTGGGAGAACGAGGAGATTCTACAGCATCCAGACTTGCGATTGCTTGAGGGCAAGCAATCTTGGGGAGGGCGAACTGTAATGTCCCCTTCTCAGTTGTGATCATTTCAGTTGACCGTTGGCCTATTCCGGAGACCCGTAGGCTATGCGGATGGTGAAATTAGGGTTTCCTTGTTTTGAGGAGGTTTTGCTTGAAGTTTGGAATTTTGATTGCGGATTCTTTCTGGGTTTTCAGAGAGCTTCGCAGTGGTATGTTCAGTTTGGCATTCCGAGCAACTTCGCGAATTTACTATTTTTAGTAAATTCTATTTTTGGCAGTGGACAGTATGAGTTCAATTCAGTTGGTCCTCTTCTTCAGTTGTTTCAGCTGGCACTTCAATTCCTGGCCTTGGGCGCATATTTCTTGGAGAGATAAGTATTTTCATTATAATATTATATTTTAATATTATACCCCCTTGCCTAGCAGTACATCTTTAAGTTGTTTTTAAAAAGGGGACTTTGAGGGTCAAGGCGCCATGAGAAGATAAATTATATTTTAATGTCAAAAATTGAGCTTGAGGAAAAAGGACGCCCTTTTGAGAGATTTAACTTTATTTTTAAAAAGTGAAATATTTCAAAGGTGAAATGGGGTGCCATCCTTTGGAGGGAAAAGGTGAATTTGAAATTAGGGTTTGGGCGCCTTCTTGAAGCTTTTAGATGTTTCTCTCTTGCCTATTTAATCAGGCCTCAGCTCTTCATTTGGGATCTTTTGTCTACCACATTGTTATGCTGCTGAATTGTCTTCAGGCACTCGCTCCGAGGAAAGCACACCTCCTAGCATGGGCTCATCTTCTTGCTTGAAAGATAGCAACTAGTTGAGAGGTTAGCTTGTAATAGGTTTGATTTGCAATTTCAGTTGAGTATTTGCATTTGGAGTTCTAGTTTTGCATTTATGTTCATTTCTGGAGTTGCTGAACATCATATGAGAATGTAAGATTTGCTCATAGCTTTTGAAATAAAATTATTTTGGTTCTGGGCATTGAAGAAATCTGTTTCCTTAAGCTAGGCGACCATCTTTGCCAAGTTATAGATTTTATATTGCTCATTTGGATTTTTAAAAGAAAATCGCCCTTTTAAGAGGGTCGTACCTTTCTGGAATTGGCTTTGGGATCTGTGCAAAATAAATAAGAGTCAATGGGTGAGGTTTATGCATTCCATTTGGGGGGGCGTCATTACTAGAGCAATCTGCATTTGGTTTTATGTCAATAGGGTGAGTTTTGAGTAAGTTATGTGCATTCTAGTGAGTCACTATGTTGCTGTTCTGAGTAATTTCTGTCATAATCAGTCAATATCAGACTTGGGGAAGTTTAATAGTTGAGTGAGAAGTTGTTGTAAAAGGGGTTTTAAAGTATTGGAGAGGTTTCTTATATTGTTGCAGCATTGAAGGCTTCTAATCTTGTGATTCTGACAGGTTCTCTGATACATTGTAAGCTGAACAGTAGTACTATCAGCACTTCTCAATTCTTCTCTTTGATTCTATTGTATTTCCCACTGAATAAGTGGAAGAGGCTGGCTTGCCGCCTATTTACTTTCAGTTCAGTAGTTTAGGGACCCTCTGACCTTATGCTCGCCACCTCTCGGCGCCATTCTTGGTTAGGGTTACATTCTGTTCATCATGCATTGATCCTTTGACCATATGCTCGTCTGCACAGGTGCATTCTTGGTTAGAGTTCCCTTCAGTTTGCATTCGCATAGATCCTCTGACCAATGCTCACACCTTGCCCACATCGGGATCCTGGTGTACATTCTGGTTAGGGTTACTTTCCGCATCGTTTGGTTTAGTGCTAACCTTAACGGGTGCATGTTCATTGTAATTGCATTGTGAAAAAACAAAAAAAAATTGGTCCGGTTCATTACAGAATATGTCTATATTGCATTTTTATAAGCTTTAATATGATGCGCACCTTCTCTTCTGTCTACAAACATTCTCTAAAAAACTAAGTAAAACACAAATAGACTTAAGAAAAATACAGGGGTTTAGTAGTGAGCCAGCAGGGCTCATCACAGTTAGGATGAAGGCACACTTGGAAACAAGCGGTTCTTTCTTGCATGCAATCATCCTCATTTTTAGGCATGGGATTTTGGACCTCAAGTTTGGTTGGGAAAGTTTTTGATATATATTTGTTTTGTGTTGCATGTTTAGCCATTCTACTTTGGTAATTTTACAGGCTTATGTTGTTCATTTTCAAAGGCTGAGAAACCATTGAAAGAGTGATCTCCCGGGATGATAAACTAAGGAGATAGAGACTTGCAAGCAGTGTGTTTATAGGTCTCCAGAGGCAGTTTCAACCAGAGATTGCAGTTGTGCTTCAGAAGCTTCATTTTGTGCATTGTTGCAGGATTTTGTTGTTATTCTCCATATGCTTTGGTTCGTAGTTTGCAATTAGACTTTTCTGTTGTTAGTAGCATATTTATGGTTTAATTTGCTATAGTAAATAGTCTCAAAACATATCTATTTCAGTTCTATTTTCATATTTAATTTTCTGTAGGAAATAGTCTCAAAACATATATATTTCAGTTCTACTTTTCATATTCCAAATCTGGTAATTTTTTGGTGAAATCTAGTGGTGGTTTTTGTGCATGAAAGCTCTAGTATTTGGGGTTATTTGCAATTTCTATTGGCAGATTTATGGACTGCCAAAAATGCCATTTGTAGGCTGTTATAATGCCAAAATTTCTGTAAAACTATCTATTAGTAATTTATATGAATTTGCTAAGTGTTTGTAGGCTTATCAGAGCAATTTTTGATTTACCCGATTTCATTATTTGTTGCAAAATCACAAAATCTGAGTGAAATTATTTTATGTTAAATTTGATATATTTTTCTAGAAAGGGACATTACAATCTCTTTTTTGTAGATGGAATAGAGTCTCTCTAGTTCCCTTAGCTTCTGACTCTCATATGCTATCGGATGCTTATTTTGCATCAAGACAACTCCTATACCCTCACCCGAAGCATCACACTCAAGCACGAAGGGTTGAGTGAAATCAGGAAGTGCCAATATTGGGCAAGTGCTTATCACCTCCTTGAGTCTGTCAAATGCCCTCTTAGAATCACCTGTCCACCTAAATGCCCCTTTCTTTGTGAGGTCTTTTAGGGTGCACCCAATTGTGAAAACCCTTAACGAAGTGCTTGTAGTAGCTGCACAATCCAAAGAATCAGCACAACTCTGTAAGTGTCTTAGGTGGTGGCCACTCCAATATCGCCTATATTTTCTCCTGATGCTCTTGCACACCCTGAATACTGATCACATGACCTAGATAAAGAATCTCTGTCATGCCGAACTTGCACTTAGACGCCTTAGCATATAATGACTACTCCCCCATGATACCCAACACCTCGTCTATCTGCCTCAAGTGATCCTCCCATGTCCTCCTGTATATAAGGAGATCATCAAAGAATACTAAAAGAGACTTTCGTAGCTGCTTGTTGAAGACGTGGTTCATGCAGGACTGGAAAGGGGCGGGAGCATTGGTCAACCCAAATGGCATGACCAAGAACTCATAGTGCCCATAATGGCATCTAAATGCAATCTTGTATCTATCTTGCTCCTTGACCTTGATTTGATGACATCTCGATCAAAGGTCAATCTTCGAAAAGTAGACTACCCCATGCAACTTGTCCAACAACTCATCGATCTTGGGGATAGGATATCTATTTTTGATTTAGGGCTTGATAGTCGATACACATTCTCATGGTTTTGTCCTTTACCAAGACTACTAAAGAAGCGAATGGAATGGAACTGGGTCTGATATGACCCATGTCTAATAGCTCCTTAATGACCTTCTCTATTTCATCTTTGTACTTCTTCAGATTCCTGTAAGGAGTAGTTATAATCGGTTTGGCCCCTTTTCTAAATAAATGTTGTGTTCAAAACATCTATTGGGAGGTCTCCTTAGAGGAATCTCTCCAAAAACCCTATCATGCTTGCCCAACAATGTCTAAATGTCTACATGATATGGCTGATTGCTATCTAAAGATTCTTTTGACGTAATCAAACACTTTGCTGCCCAAGCCACATCTCATGCTTGAATATGCTTTCCATCCTCTTGGATGAAACTATCTTAGGAGTACCATTGGCCATACCCCTCAGAACCACCTTCTTACCATCTGCTGCCTTGAATTTCAGCTCCATTGTTTGGAAGTTCTGAGAATACTTTCCCAAGGAATGAAGCCATTGAATACCCAAGATGGCATTAATGTCTCCTAGGTCAACTATATAGAAGTCATTGGTCACCGCGTAGTTTCCCAATGTCATGTCCAACTAAGGAACTCTTTGGGTGCATGTCATGCTGAAACCATCAGCTACCATCACATTAAATCCCTCAAATTTTTTAGTAGGATGCCTCTCTTAGCCACCGAAACTGAGTATATGAAGTTGTGGGTTGCCCCACTATCAATCAAAATGGTGACACACTGCAACTATAATACTCCACGAACTTTGAAAGAGTTAAATCTAAGAGTACCTAATAGAGTGGCAATAGTTCCACCTTTAATCTCCTAATGTGGCTGCTCATCATCCTAACTACTATTCTTCCTGCCCATCACTATCAGAGAGCACCTCTATGTAATGCACCTTACCCTTACCCATGCACTTGTGACCAGGTTCCCAAGGCTCCTTACAACTAAAACATAGGTTCTTTCTTCTGAATTCTTTACGAGTCTCATCATCCAACCTATCTTTCTTGGGCCACTTCTTCTGGAAGGGTTTCTTGTCTTTGTTTTTCTGAGGAAGGAAAGGTTTGGAAGGAAATTTACCTTTTGGGACTGAATTCTCCATGTCTCTTGCTCTAATGATAGCATCATGTAGAGACTCTGGTTTGAAGGCCTTAATCCAACCACACAGTGGCTCGGATAATTCGTCAATGAAAAGAATAATCAATCCATGCTCTGAAACATCAGCCACCATGACCGAAAGCCTCTGAAACTCTGAGATGTAAGCATCCACTATCCCAACTTGCTTGAGTTGAGCTAGCTCCCTGAAGTGTAACTCTGGGTCCTTATCAAATTGGTCAATAAGTTTCTATTTGAAGTCTAGGTATGAAGTAATATTGGTGTGCCCTAATGTGACCAACCCGTGGTACCACCATTCATGTGCCTCTTCATCCAAATGCAATGTAGCATATTTGATTGCCTCTGTCTCCAACATAGGGTTGAGTTGGAAATATGTATCCAACTTCTGAACCCAAGCTCTAGTAGTGAACATGTTAGAGCCATCAAAGGAAGGAATAGACAATTTTCTAACTTTACGCTAAATATTTTGATTTTACGGGCCCTTGTTGTGATCCTTTGGTCTATTCCTATACTTAATGGCACAAAAATCCTGTAGGGATATAGCTGCATGAAATTAATCACCAAGAGTTTGATACTCCCTCAAATAATTAGTAAATCCTTCACCTTTCCCTTGTTGTCCTTGGTTTCCGACTTGCTGTCCTTCCAAGAATTGAGGTAAGAGACGTTTAGGAGTCACTCTACTAGCTGTCCTAGTGTTACTGTAATGTCCCCTTTTCCTAGGCAGTGGTTAGACGTAGTGGTTAGTCTACCAATTGGTCCCCGTAGGCTAACAGGGTGTTCAGGGGACCCCTTTGAGGGTGATCTTTGGTTCTTCAGCAGGCCTTTTGGTGTTTATTTCAATATTCTTCAGCTCAGTGTCCTGGTTTATTTGTGGTGCGCCTTCTAGAGGCCATTCTGGACACTTTGACACACACTATTTTTAGTAAGTCACTTGGATGTGTTGCTCATACTTACTATTTATAGTAAGTCATGGGTATGGTCAGTTGGCAGATTTACTACTTTTGGCATGATGGCGTAATTATATCCTAGAGTTATATTGGTTAATATTGGTCCTATGCATTTAAAATTATTAACGTTAAATAATAAAGTAAAATTAAATAATTAACTTTATGCGTTATTAAATTATATTAAAAGGGGACTTCATATTTAAAAGGATATAAGTGATTTTTTAAGTGCACTTTATAATATAAAGTTAAGTGCCAATTTAAAAGGGAGACATAAGGACTTTATTAAAAGGGGATTTAAATTATTTAAAAGAATATTTTATAAAGTATTGTGGCCAATTAAATAAATTATTAAAAGGATTTATAAGGTGGGAAAAGTAAATGAAATGAAATGAAAATGAAATGCAAATTGTCCATGGAAATGTAAAAGGGCAATGAAAGCTTATTTTGCTCATTCATTCATTCATTGTTGAAGAAGAAGAATTTGGCTAAGGGTTTTTGCTAAAGACTGGAGAGTCTGAAAATCTCAAGCTTTTTGAGGACGGAACCCCTCAGGAAGAATAGCTCGGTACAGGAGTGAAAGATCTCCCAAGTCAACTTGCAGACAATTCCATTTTAGGGATTGTGCTTGTGCCTTGTAAGAACCCTTGTTCTCCCAAATACAAAATTTTGAGCAACTGCTGATTTGAATCCTTTTGTGTTTTGAAGCTTATTTTTTTTATTTTTTTGTGACTTTTGTTATTTTATGCTTTTTTTGTATTTTTTTGAAATGATGCCAGGGAAAGCAAACATAGAGATATGCACAGAATAGGGGCAAAGTATGTATACAGCTATAGAAGCAAATCATCCAACATTGGTTTCAGATTTATTATATTCATTTATAAACAAGAGTTTCTTTAGTGTCTCATACCCGGAATATACAGGCAACATTCAATGCAAATTTGTAAGTGATAGCAGCAGCCTGATGAAACCCTTGGAATGCAACTTTGCAGCAAATAATAGTTTCTCCACCATTTAAATACATCAGCCTTTATTCCCCAACCTGGCCGCCCACATTGGAGGTAATATCAAGCCCAAAAGATAGGCGTTTTACCTTCTCGCTCACTTGCCTCCCCTCTAGGACAGTACGACCTGCTGATTTTGAACAGTACGGTCTGGTTTTTGCAGCAGTACGACCCAGCAAGTGATATTCTCGATGATTACAATCTGCAATGAATGTCTATTGATTTTTGATAGTATTTCTCCTTCAATCTCTTCACCAAAGCTTCACAAATTTGCACAATATCGACTCCTGAATGATGCCAATCCACATAGGCAACCTTCAGCTGGTATTTCACAACCTCAGGATGCACGAACTTCGAAGCAGCCATGCTCTCCAAAGCTGATAATGGTAGAAACCCTGGTTTCTCACGTTTCCCAAGCAAAAATTCATATTCGACAAGTGAAGAATAATAAAAAAATGATTTCCAAAGCTTATATATGCTTGTCCAAAAAGGCACGATTCCCAAGATGAATAAAAATATTAAATTATATCATATGATTGCTTTTGTCGTGCTTTTTTACTTTTCCAAATATGCTTGTCCAAAAAGGCACGACTCCCAAGATGAATAAAAATCATTAAATTATATCATATGATTGCTTTTGTCGTGCTTTTTTACTTTTCCAGCAAATGAGGCGCTGAAAACCATATTTTATAATTGACTTTTTAATATTATAATGACCCCCTTTATAATATAAAGTCAATGAGCTATTAGATCATGTACTTTTTAAATAATTAATTATTATTAAAGATTAACTTTAATAATAATTAAAAATATCATATCTTCCTCATAAGACATCATTTTTCCATCCCGTCTGAACCAGGAGGAACACCACTGCGTGAACTGTCCAACCAGGTGCTTTTCCAAAAATAGTAATACTTGACTCAAACCTCTGAGTGACTTACTATAAATAGTGTGTACAAAACAAGTCCAAAACCACTTTTGAAGGCAAACCCACAATATCACCTGATTCCGGAGAAGCAACACCACTTTGAGGACTCTCTAAACAACTCCATTAGCTTATGAGAGTCTAATAATAGACTAATCCAAGAGAAACTGATGTGAGCTAAGAAGGGTGTTGTACCCAAAACCAAAATTTTTGCTTCACTAAGGCATTTTGTTTAATTGAGTCTTAATCTTGTTAAAGTGATGACAGAAGGTCGCTTTTGGGGTTCTTAAATATGGAGTTGGTGTCAGTGTCATGTCAGTTTGTTACTGAAGGAATTTAAGAAAAGTGAAAATCTAAACGGGAATCATCAAAATTTTCTATCTCTGGAGAGGGAAGCACATTTTCAAATGGGCGCCCTATCTTTTAGGGGCTCAGATCCTGTTTTTAGGGTTTGTCACCTCCAGCAGACATTTGTTCGGCATCACGTTAGCTTCGCAGTAAGCTATCAAACCTGTCAAACGGACCTGTTTCGAGCAAGTTGTGGAAGATACAGCGCAAAACGAGGCGTAAAAGCGAATTGGCTAACACCGTGAAAAAGCCGCAGCCTTTTGGAAAAGGCTTCATCTTTCGAGGTAAGTGCCGATGTAGGTTTTGGCTAAAATGCTCCAAGATGTTTATCTCACTTTGTTCGAAGCTTATGATGCATCCGGCTGGTGAATCTGAAAGGTCAAGCACCAAATCAGGGTCAAATGAGGGTCAACTTAGTCAAAATATCGAGGAAAAGCAAAAGAGCACATTGGGAAGGCGCCAAGCTTTTCGGGCCTTTAATGCTTCTTTCATGATTTAGATATCTTCAATGTGTCCGCAGCATGCCAGTTTTCCGCCGTCTGCCTCGCTGGGCCAGGAAATGCCTCGCCAGCCTTTGTAGTCGAGGTTTTTATATTATTTTGTCAAGCTTCCAGAAATGGCTAAGTCCGAATGAAAAGAGCAACTTTAGGCATGCCCATTTTTCACCCCGACGACATGTTTTCTTGGGAAATGTGCCTTGCAACCGCTGCGGCAAGATGTAGCATTGCGTTGGAACCCGCAGATCCCGGCCCGAAGTTGATAAACGGAAGTTAATGGCGATTTCGTTTTTCTCCTTCGCTCGGGAGATACGATGTTGAAATTGACAGTCTCAAAAGCGCGCCCGTAGATGGTTTGATTTTTGAGCCTTCGGGGATGTCGGGCCATGATCGCCTACTCCCAAGATATCTTTGATCAGTTTACTAAGCTCGCGAATGCATCCGTCACCACTAACGGAGGAAGCTCAGCCGTCCAGTTGTCGTAGGATGAACAGAGGGTCCCAAGAAGTTTTGGCCTAAATTTTCATCAAATTTGGCTAAGTCTAGAATTCGCTTTGAGAGTTCAAAGTTGGATTTTCGAAGTGAGCGAATGGACGCCTTTAATCGGAGTTCTCGACCGCAATTGGACTAAACAATTTCGGGTTGTCATCTTCGCCATTGCATGTGTTGTGATCTTTCAGTTTGCATGTCGAGTTAACTAGTTTGCATGTTCAGTTAACTATCTTGCATGTCAAGTTAACTGAAGATTATCACTGAATGTCAACTAAAGTCCACATGCATGGCGAATTTGGTTGCAGTTGTGAAGTTTTAGTGAAGATGGCGCTTCATTAGTTGTTAACTGAAGTTCCAAAAGCGTCGCCATATTTAGGTTTGAATAGTGAAGCATGAATTGGTGAAGATATGCACTTTTCAAGGAATGGTAACTTTAGTTCCAAAAGGGTTGCTATTTTTAGATTTTATTGATTAAAGCATGTGAAGTTGGCGCATTCATGAAGGCCAACTGAAGTTCCAAAAGGGTCGCTATTTTTAGAATATTTATTGCATGAAGATGGCGAATTTCTTATCTCAGTGAACATTGTTAGCTTTAGTTATCTAAAGGTACGCCTTAGGTCAAATTTGTGAATCATAAAGCAAGTTTGAAGATGGCGAACTTGATAAGATTGTTAACTGAAGACAAAATCGCATGGTTTAGTGGAACTGAAGACTTGAAAGGGTAACCCTAATGCATGGCTATTTATTTAGCATATTCGAGTTTTAGTTAACTGAAATGGGGTCCAATTAGAAGCCAAGCACACTTTTCAAGCATTCTTTGTTTAGTGCGAATTTTCTATGATGAAATTCTATATATTTCAAGAATGGCGTCCATTATTTCATCATCTTTTGCTCTGAAGCTTATATTCTTCTTGAGCGACCAACAAGTTAAAGGTGATTCAGGTGTCCGATTTTAGCGTTCTTCGAAGCAACGAGTTCAGATTGTTCAGAGGAAGGCGTTTCTAGACTTTATTTCCACTTTGCATGCAGGTTTTATCAAATTCCAGAGAAGAGATTTGCAGATTTTTCAGAAGCAGACAAGCAAAACTTTCTATCTTCTGTCTTATTTCTTCTATTTCTCACCTTAGGTACTTTCTTCGCATGTTAGAGAAATTCAACATATATTCAGAATCTGATCATCAGGGTTCGCATATTTCAGCATATACAGCAAGACCCACGTCTTAGATTTTTTCGAGAAAATCGCCCCTTGCCTTCATTCTGAAGCTCTGTGCCTTTTTCCGAGAATCTCTTTGCATGTGGGCTTGAAACACATTTTTTCGAGAATCTAGCTATCTGGGTTTGTTCAGAATTCAGTTGTGCACAAAACCCATGTTCCAAAAAAACTTCGAAAATTTCTTTCATCAGAGGCTATTTTTAGCTTTGTCCAAAGGTTTTCAGAAAGTTCTCCAAATATATTCGACTTTACAGTCAAAAGTCATCATTTTCAAAATGCAGTTCAATCTTATTGATTACAAGGTGAAATCAGCCCTTACACATAATTTCATCAAAACATCAGATACAGACCTGAATCATGTTTATCCAGTGGTCAATCTGAGCAGTTTGGAGAATGTTGGTAGCAATTCGTTGAGGAATCTTGAGTGTTCTGGGTTGCTGGCAGCGGCATCCATTCCTGTTTCTATCTTCGATCTTGAGTTTGTACTTGCTTGCATCAAGCATTATGACTCGTCTTCACGACAGATCAGATCAGTAGATGGAAGAGTTGTTTGCAGTCTCAAACCGAAGGACATAGAGAAATGTTTTGCTATTCCTCCTCGTTCAGATAACTTTACTGTGGTTCTTGAAGCTTGTGAGAATATATGGAATGCTGATCAACAACGTTCACAGAGAAAAGTTGCTCAGAAATGGTTAACAGTGCAGAAAACTAACTTGCCTAAGAAGGTTGGTCGTGGAGAATTCAAAGAGGAAGTTGCTGTTTTGATAACTTTACTCAATCGTGTTACCGGTAAATCAGATGCTAGCAATTTCCGTTCATGGATGTTTTACCTAATTACCAAAATTCTTGATGGTACAGAGCGTTTTGATTGGGCTATGTTGATTAGTGATTGCTTACATCAGCAAATTACTAACTTTCTCAAGTATCATGATTTTCATATGATATCCTATTTGGTCTACTTGGTTGCATTTCAAGGTAGCTACAGGCTTCTTAAAACTAATGGCACTCTCGGTGTTCAGCATGTTCATGAGTACTATCCTCAGTTGGAGTTTTCTCAATCCGAGCAAGACTTTTGAGCAGTAAATGATCACTTTTTCATGAGAACCGTGAGAGATCTTGATGACGAGATACATATTCGCATTTCTGCTGAGGCCAAATCAGCGATGGAGACTTGGGCGGATTGGTTTATCCAGTTCCCTACTTTCACATACCTTCGTGTTTATGGGTATGTTGGAGAGCCTCTGATGTTACCGAGATATCCGTCAGATAAGCTCATTTTTATGGAGTTCCTCAGACAGATGCAGCATGTCCATTTCTTTCTTCGTAGTCGTCATAAGATTGCGGCTAATTTTCCATTCACATTGGGAATTTTCACATGTGATGCTGCAACAGATGCCAGGCATATGTCTACTGAGATTGAAAGGTTCAAACTCAAGCCTTATACTGAGAGGCGTTCCTATGACCCTCTCGGTCATTATGCAAATCGTTTAGAGCGAGGGATTGCACATGCACCAGCACTTGAAGATTTCTGGGCAAATTGTGAAGATGAATTTGAGGTTCGTCGTCGACATTATTGTAGACTCACTATTGGTCAACTCTCTGATTACCTATTAGAAGATGTTGATGGTCTATCCGACGATGATGGAGAAGTTCTTCTCAATTCTTATGTTAAGGATCAAGTTGCTCGGCAGCCACTTCACTCACCTGATTCATATGCCAAGGAGAATACTTTTATTGAAGAGGTTTCCAGATCAGTTATCAAGACTAGCAAGTTATTCTTGGAGAGCAAACGGACACGGAAGTCAGTTCCTGTAGCAGAGCCGCCAAAGGATTTCTCTTCGTTGCCTTCTACTTCTAGAGCAAGACCTAGAGTCAAGGCCATTATTATACCTCCTGAAGGGGTTAGACTTAGTGGAAACACGGGGAAAAGGGCTACTGGTAAGAGGAAGCAGAAACAAATTGAACGTGTTCCTGAGGTTCTAGTAGAGACAGTCATTCAGGCTAAGCCTCATGTTTCACCTCCTAGTTCGCCTCACGGGCAACCTATTGACATAGATTCTGAACCTGAGATACCAGTTCAAACAAGATCGGGGACAACTGAACCACCACAGGTAGATACTTCAGGTACAGTCTCTCCTCGGATGGATTATATTGTTCAGTCTTGTTGTCTCGAGAATTCTTTAGGGAGACAGAGGCGTGAACCATCGTACAACCTTGATTTATCGTAGTTCGGTGAACCTTATCGGAGAAGGTCAAATAAGAAGATCAAGAAACAGGTGCACATTGAAAAGACTCCTGAGTCAGAGATTGTTATTGAAGTTGCAGTTCCTCCAGAAGGTAAAAGCTTAGATGAAGTCGAAATTGGTGACATTACATTCACTAAGGCTAATCTTGGCAGGACTACACGAGAGACAGATGTATCTCTTCTTAAGATTGTTACCAATAATCTTGAAGAGCGTATCACCAAAGATGGAGAAGATAAGGCGTTACTTAAAGCTGAAATTGGTCAACTTCGTCAATACATTTCTGATCTTGTTCATGGAAATCCGAGTAGAGCATATGTTCTTCCTCAGAGTACACCTGCAGAACAGCGAAAATTGGATCAATTAGTAAGTCATGGCAGACTTTTGGACAACTGGATTGAAAGTTTAGTTGCTGCTGGTAGAACTCTTCTTGCAGATTTGTATCAGTTGAGGAGTGAGGCACATAAACTCCGTCAGGGTATTCAGTTGTTGGAGATTGCAGTTGCAGAGAATTTGGCAAAGGATCGGGTTCTGGTATCTCAGTTATCAGTTGCATATGATGCTTTGGAAGTGGTCGAGGATCAAGAGAAAGTTTTTACTTGGAGAGAGCAGCACCTTCTCAGAACAGAAATATGTGAGAAGATCTCTACCAAATTGTTTTCACTCAAGGATGATGTGATTGGAGTACTTGCACTTGTCAGCGGTTTTGTTGTTCAGATTCCGTGTCATTATCTTCTGGAAGATGGTACGTATGTCGAGTTGGACAAAGTACAAGAAGAGTTCGAGAAACTGATTTGTGACAGCCTTGAAGGTGAACCTATGGCGCCCAAGTTGGAGAATGTTTCAGTAATTGCAGCTAGTTTGAGAAAGGCGACTGAAGAATTTAAAGATGGCATGCATATAATTACAGAAAGTGGCAGAGAACTAAAGAGACAAACTGTTGTTTTGAGCAGCGTCAAAGTGCCAGATGACAGAGAGATCGATGAGTTCTTGGTCGAAGTGTTAGACCGAGTTGACATGGAGTGATCTGCCAGTTCGAACGTGCAGTTAATTTCGAGGGTTGAGTCCTGAGCAGCAGTTAACTTGACTTCCAGTCTTCAGTTCACTTGCTGACTTAACACATGCTTATCTCATCCTTGGAATTATCACCACAGGAGTCAGGGTTAGGGTTTTCAGTTAACTGAAGGTAGTGTCCAGTTAACTTTGCTTTAAATAAGGACGTGCATGCTTGCACATGGTCCATTTTAGGTTATTTGTACCAGTTAAATGATGGTAGCTTTCCAGTTAACTGTATAGTTTACTTCATTAGGGTTTGGCGCATATCTTGCATGCATTTGCGAGACTGTAGTTAACACAAGGTGATTTTAGGGTTACCTACACCTTGATGTATATAAATAAGAGCTTTTGCTCATTTGTAATTAACTTTTGCTTGAGAGAGAAATATATGTTGCGCCTACCTTGCCCTCAATATTGCTCTTTTGGTATTTGTTCATGCGTCTTTGCTATTACAGTTGAATGTTATGCCACACAGGGTTTCATGCGATCGTGATAGTGGACTCTTTCCATAGTTTAGATAAATTTGTCTTTTGCATCTTTTATTGTTATGAGCAAACGTTATGCCACATAGGGTTTCGTAAGATTGTGATGATAAAACCATTTTGTGAAGTCTTTACTATGCTGACCGAGTGTTATGCCACACAGGGTTTCATAGAGTTGTCATGGTAAATCTTCCCATAGTTTAGATAAATCTGTTTTGTGAATATTTTATCATTACGATCAAGTGTTATGCCACACAGGGTTTCATAAGATTTTGATGATAAATCTGTTTTGTGAGTCTTTGCTATTATGATTAAGTGTTATGCCACATAGGGTTTCACAAGATTGTTATGGTAAATTCTTAAAATCTGTTTTGTGCCTTATAAACTTGTTCAGATTGAGATAATAGTTGCGCCACCTTGCCTTCAAGTAGAGAATCTGAATGCGTTTATCGTCTGATAGTCATAACCTTGCTCCGTTTCCTCATACTCTGATTTTCTTGAGGAAACTGGATAGAATTTAAGTTATTTAGTTGTAGTTAGTGAATCTGCGAAACCAGAGAAAATTCTCAGCTGCAATGTATATAGTTTTCGAGAAAGCCTTGTACCTCTACAGCTGAAACAAAAAGACAGGAATTAGTTTAGTTTATTTCCCTTTGCAGGTATCTTTGTCAAGCACAACGAGGGAGCTTCCCCTCCTAATTTGAAGAGCACTCATTGCGTAGTGTGCATAGTTGTCCGTATCAATTCTTACTCCAGAGGTGCTAGTTGTTACGCCAACAGTTTTTCTGGCGCCCACCGTGGGGCACGAGGCCTCGAAAACTTCATGTCACGGATATGACTATCTGGCGTCCTACTGCTCCAGTTCAACAACCAGCACTAAGTCCACCTGTTATTTAGCCGAATTTGGTATTCATCGAAGCAGAACAGTCAAATATCATCAGTAGCTTGCGCACGTTCATTTTTGAAAATCATACATCTACTTCAAAGTGGAGAAACGCTGCTACAACTCTGGATAAAGAAGAAGAAAAAGCAGATCTTGCAGCAGGTAGACCAGTTTTGCCACCTCCTTCGTGGAATTAAGCATCCTGGCGTACCGAGTTTATATTAGAAGAAGGAGAGGAAATCCTCCTATCCAGCCAGATCCTGTTTTTGAAGAAGCTCCTGATCAGTTTACTGAATCAGAAATTTTTGAAGAAGAATCTCCCACTCCAATTGCAGAGATGGGTGAACGAATTATTAATAACAACAACAATGGTGATGAACACAACGGTAGTAATGGAAGAAACGCAAGACGTCCAGTCCCCTTGCCTTGGGGCGACAATATTGGACCTTGGGGCGACAATATTGGACCGTTGGCTTTACCAGGACATCATGAATTGCCCAAGGGATCACGCAAGTTTTTCCCAAGATTTCATGGCGATGGTTCTAAACATCCAGATGAACATCTATCAGCATTCACGGCGGCTTGTTCCGTTTTGCATGTTGGACATGAAGACATCGCCTTTTGTCTTTTCGTGGAAACTCTTGAAAACAACGCAGCAGATTGGTTCAATAATCTTGAGCCAGGAATTATTACCAGTTGGGCTGTCATGAGCGAGAAGTTTTTGGCAAGATTCAAGCCTGCTGAAGACAATCACAGATTATTTGCACAACTCTCAAATTCGAAGATGGAGAAGCATGAACCGATGAGAGAATTCGTGGCAAGGTTTAATCGCCTTGTTACACGTCTTTCTCACACTTTGAATCCGTCTGATGAGATTTTGATGAGTTCTTTCATCAACGCGTTGCCATTAGAAATTGCCTTTTTCCTAAAGATAAGCGAAGAAGATGATCTACAACACCTTCAGGAGGAAGCAATCAAGCTTGAAGATACTATGATTACAACCGGCAAGATGAAAGATGATTCAATCAGGCCGCTCGTACAAGCGTCGGCAGATCCGTTGCTACAGAAGGTAGCGAATGAGGTGACGATACTAAAACGACAGTCACCACCTCAAGGGCAACCAGCCTTGCCCTCACCACCTTTTCAATCACAACCAGCATATCAGCCGAGAAGGAATAACTTTCAGCCGTACAATAATTTTAAGTCGAAGTTTCCGCAAGGAGAACCGAAACAAAATAATGAAGCTGAAAAGGCTACGGTCTTTTGCACGTTCCATGATTCAGCAGAGCATACCGGGACTACTTGTCCGGAAAATCAAAGAATGAATCAGCTCATGGGATTTGCTGATTCCGCTCCTAGCTCAGACTTCATACCTACCAGTTCAAACGTCGTCTCTTCACAACCAGACGAGTTTGATGGCGACTCCGCAACGGGATATTTTGATCGAGAACCCGTTATTGAAGAAGAAGAAGAATCCCGTCGTTTTTCTCTTGCAGTGAATCACGAGAATATCACCTCACCTGTGTTCACACGTGCTCAACATTTCAAAGCACAGAAGGAGGAAGAGGAAAAGCGGAATTTGAATATAAAAGCAAAGGAAGTAGCTTCTACTTCCAATCAAAAACCTTCACAAGAAAATATCTTGCCAGCGGCTTTAGATACGTCTTCAGCAAGCTTTGACATCGTTTCTTCCATGATGAAGACGAAGGTACAGATATCTCAGCTGGAGTATTTACAAGATCATCCAGAGCAGTTGGATAGGATCTTGAATGTTCTTAAGAAGAAGAATGTCATTCAGCCGACATTACTACAATCCTCAGGTCCTGCAGAAGAGAAGCCGAGGCCGTTTTATATATCTCTATATATAGGAGGTTTCAAGCTGAGCAATTGCATAATTGACAATGGAGCTTCGGACAACGTAATGCCCTTACAGATTATGAATGCGTTGGGACTTTCATGCACCCCGACTCAAGAAAAGTGTTATTCACTTGAGTCCAAACCGGTGCCCTTAGTTGGTCAACTTAAAGATGCGCAAGTGAGGCTAGCGTCGTCTCCAGAGAAGAAGATTATGATGACTATCCTAGTAGCTGATATTCCTACCAGTTACGGGATGTTACTTAGTAGAATTTTTTGCAAGGATCTCGGAGGAGAAATACAGATGGATTGGTCGTTCGCGACAATCCCATTGAAGAAAGGTACTTTCAAGTTAGAGCCGGAAACCAAATCGAAGTTTACAGTGGTAAAGTCCCAGGACCCACATGCTCAAGTGTTGTATCAAGACACGGGTCCAGGCACATATGCTATGGTGTTTGAAGTGACAGATGATTGTCAAAATTTTGCACTTTCCACCGAATTGTCAAAAGAAGAATCGGAGATATGGACGATGCAGTTTGATGGCAGTTGTTCGACTTCAGGTTCCGGAGCGGGAGTAGTGATTATCTCTCCCGAAGGTCGTTTATATCCTTTTGCATATAGGTTGCAATTCGATTGCACTAATAATACTGCAGAATATGAGGCGCTTTTGTTAGGTCTCAAAAACGCAAAGGATATGGGGATCAAGCTGCTTCAAGTTGAAGGAGATGCAGAGCTGATCGTAAAGCAGGTCAGAGAGCAATTTCACGTGAGAAAGAATCGTCTCCAGAACTATAGGCAGAGGGTATGGAATGCAATCGATTGGTTCGATGCATTTAATATCAAATATATTTCAAGAATGAACAATAGCAAAGCTGATGCGCTTGCAGTTTCAGCCGCTCTTTTTATGCCTAACTCTGACTTTCGTCAGAATTCATTTGCTATTGAGTTAATCTATAGACCAGCTGTTCCTGATAATTCAGACAACTGGCAAGTCTTCAGTGATGATGAAGATATTAAAGAATTTCTCGTCATGGGAGATAACTACAAAGAATTGTTCTTTGAAGGGAGTTTAATTCCTCACAAAGAGTCAATTACTGAAGAATCTGAGGTTATAGAATCTGGAATCATACAATTGAAAGGAAATCAGATTCCTAAAGGTTTTGTATCCTTAGAGGATATTTTTGACAGGCATGATCGTTACATCCAAGATCAGAAGAGATCAGGGGTGAATACTTCGTCAGAATATAGTCAAGTCAACATAGGTACTGAAGACAAGCCTCGGTTTGTGAATTTGGGCAAATGTTGTACTCCTGAAGAAACTGAGAGGTTTATCGCCTTGTTCAAGCAGTACAAGGACGTTTTTGCCTGGTCATATGAAGATTTAAAGGCCTTCACACCCATTGAATTGTCTCACACGATTCCACTGAAGTCTGAAGTGAAGCCTTTCAGGCAGAAACAAAGACATTACAATCCGCGAATTCAAGATACTATTTATGCGGAAATTCAGAAAATGGTGGACTCCAGAATAATTTTTCCTATTCATCATTCCACCTGGGTGTCAAATATTGTTCCCGTGCGCAAGAAGAATGGAGAAATCAGAATTTGCGTTGATTTCAGGAACTTAAATCAATCGTCCTTGAAGGACAACTATCCCTTACCGATCATGGAGCATACATTGCAGACAGTTACCGGATCGGAAATGCTATCACTTCTTGATGGTTTTTCTGGATACAATCAGATTGCAATGGCTGAGGAGGATCAGATCAAGACAGCTTTCACCACGCCGTGGGGAACGTTTGCTTATGAGAGGATGTCTTTCGGCCTTATCAACGCCGGTGCTACTTTTCAGAGAGCCATGGATTTAGCGTTTGGGGATCTTAGGAATAAGATCATAGTCGTCTATCTTGATGACTTAACCGTTTTTTAGATAAACGGAGTGATCACTTTTCACACCTTGTGAAAGTGTTCGAGTGATGTAGGTATCATAAAATATCTTTGAATCCGAAGAAGACAATCTTTGCGGTGACGGAGGGCAAGTTACTTGGTCATATCGTTTCCAAAGAAGGTACCAGAATAGATCCAAATCGGGTGGATTCAATCAGAAACCTATCTCTCCCTACAAGTAAAACGCAGGTGCACTCCTTTTTCGGTAAAGTTAACTTTATCCGAAGATTTGTACCTGATTTCTCAGAGCTGACAAAGGAGATTTCAGCAATGATGAAGAAGACGTCTACTTTTGTGTGGACGGACGAAGGAAAACAGGCCTTTATTAAGATTAAAGAAGCTATTGCTAATGCACCAGTGTTAGTTCGGCCTAACTTTCAGAAGGATTTTATTCTTTACTGTTACGCGTCGGAACATTCATTGTCTGCCATTTTGACACAGAAGCTCAGCGAGGAGGGATAATCTCCTATTGCTTTTATGAGTGCTAATTTCAAAGATGTTGAGATGCGTTATTCTCAAATTGAGAAGAACGCTTATGCTGTTGTCAGAGCTGTCAAGAATTTCAGATTTTATCTTTTGAATTCACATACTACGGTGTATGTCACCGATCCAGCAGTAAAAAGTGTGCTTACTCAGCAGGAGATGGGCACAAAAAGAGGGAATTGGATTGCAAGATTTCAAGAATATGATCTGGAGATTAAGCCGACCAAGCTTGTTCGCGGGCAAGGTCTTTGCAGATTATTGGCGGAAGATGGAGATCGTAAGTTTAAGAGCAATGGTGGAATTGGTTTAGAAAAAGAAGTTGAAGAAGACCTTCCTTTGGTCTTATTAGTTAATTTTGCAGAAGAATGGTACACACCTTTATGGTATTATTCAACATATGGAGAATGTCCACGTCACATGGACAAACAGCAGAAAAGAACATTAAAATTGAAAGCACAGAATTTCGTGCTTGTTAATAACGTTCTGTACAAGCGTGGCCTTGACGGAAATTTTCTATTATGTGTCGGAAAGGATCAGCAGCGAAGGTTGTTAGAAGCTTTTCATAATCAAGCATGTGGAGGACACTTTTCATCGAGGGTCACTGCATTCAAGATTCTACGAGCACAGTTTTATTGGCCAATTATGTTTCGTGATGCATATGATTGGGTGTACAAATGTCAGTTATGTCAGCAGTTTGCTGGTAAAGTGAAATTGGCATCTTGTCCACTCAGGCTAGTTGTCATTGATGCTCCATTTCAGCAGTGGGGTATTGATTTTGTAGGACCTGTCAATCCAGTTTCCAGTAAGGGGCATGTGTTTGTCCTTACAGCGACAGACTATTTTATGAAATGGGTTGAGGCGGTTCCTACTAAACGAGCTACGTCCGAAGTGGTTTGCAGCTTTCTAAAGGAGAATATTATTTCTCGCTTCGGAGTTCCTCGGAAAATTGTGACTGATAATGCTACTTGCTTCTCGTCAGAGGAGATTTTGAATTTTTGTTTTGATCACGGTGTCATGCTGTCACATTCATCAGATTATTATCCTCAGGGTAATGGACAGGCCGAATCATCCAATAAGAACATTGTCACAATTATACGCAAGTTGGTTGAGTCAAATCAGCGAGCTTGGCATACCAAGTTATATGATGCTCTTTGGGCTGATCGTATAACTCCTAAAAGAGCTATTGGCACCTCGCCTTTTATACTTTTGTATGGTACAGAAGCTATTCTGCCTATTACCTTGGAGCTATCTGCTTTACAGCTGGCATCAGCAGTGGAAGATGAAGAATTTCATGATCCTATTCAGAAGAGGATTTTGCTCCTGATGAAACTTCAAGAGGAAAGGACGGAGGTTGTTGATAAAATCACTCAGCACCAAGAAAGAGTGAAGAAAATTTTTGATAAGAAAGCTCGTCATAGAGACTTTCAAGTTGGAGATCTAGTCCTTTTGTGGGACAAAAGGCATGAGCCAAAAGGAATGCATGGAAAATTTGATTCCTTATGGTTAGGGCCCTTCCAGATTCATGAGTCCACAGGAGAGAACACTCATATTCTCTCACATCAGGATGGAAGGCTCTTCCCGCTTCCTTACAGCGGGCAGTATCTTAAGCACTTCAACCCTCCGGGAGAGTAGTGATATTGTACATATTTTGTAAGTATTTTTATGCTTTATCGTTATGTTGTTTTGTTTTTTTCCCGTTCTGTGATGTTTTGTCGTGTATTAGGTGATTTAAGTAGTCTTGTTTTAGGTGATTTTTAGGTTAAGTTTTTAGGAAATTTAATGTTATAGGTGATTAGGGAAGTCCTGACTCCATATACCCAACTTATAAGTCACTGGTCTACGAAACACTGAGATTCTAGGGATCCCCTATGCCGTAAGTATCCAACATGGTCACCAGACGGAGCCTAATGTTGTACCCAAAACCAAAATTTTTGCTTCACTAAGGCATTTTGTTTAATTGAGTCTTAATCTTGTTAAAGTGATGACAGAAGGTCGCTTTTGGGGTTCTTAAATATGGAGTTGGTGTCAGTGTCATGTCAGTTTGTTACTGAAGGAATTTAAGAAAAGTGAAAATCTGAACGGGAATCATCAAAATTTTCTATCTCTGGAGAGGGAAGCACATTTTCAAATGGGCGCCCTATCTTTTAGGGGCTCAGATCCTGTTTTTAGGGTTTGTCACCTCCAGCAGACATTTGTTCGGCATCACGTCAGCTTCGCAGTAAGCTATCAAGCCTATCAAACGGACCTGTTTCGAGCAAGTTGTGGAAGATACAGCGCAAAACGAGGCGAAAGCGAGAATTGGCTAACACTGTGAAAAAGCGCAGCTTTTGGAAAAGGCGCCCATCTTTTTGAGGTGCCAGATGTAGGTTTTTGGCTAAATGCCACCCAAGATGTTTATCTCACTTTTGTTCGAGCTTCGCGACGCATCCGTCAGCGGGTGAATCTGAGTTGCTGAAGTGCCTGAACCTGAGGTCAAACGTAGGGTCAAATCTTAGTCAAAATATCAGAGGAAAAAGCAAAAGAGCACATTTTGGGAAAGACGCCTAAGCTTTTCAAGCCTTTAATGCTTTCTTTCTGATGATTTTAGATATTCAATGCGTCCGTGTTATGCTTAGCTTTCCGTTGCCTGTCTCTGTCAGTTCGTGAGATGCCTCAGCAGCTTGTAGTCAAGGTTTTTATATTATTTTTGTCATTTCCAGGAATGGCCAAGTCTGGAATGAAAAGAGCAACTTTTGAAAAGGGCGCCCTTGTTTTTCACCCCTCAGACGATGTTTTCTTGGGAAATGTGCCTTTGCAGCTGTCGTGCAGTATGAAGTTAGCTTCGCAGTGAACCTGAGATCCCGTCCTGAAAGTTGATAAAACGAACGTTACGAAGGATTTTATTTTTCCCTTCATTCGAGATACAGATGTTGAAAATTGACTAAGTCAGAGAAAAAGCGCAGCTTTTGTAGATGGCGCTTGGATTTTTGAGCCTTCAGATGTCAGTTTTATGACGTGCAGTCTCAAGATATCTTTTGATCAGTTTTTACTAAGCTCTGCAATGCACCTGTCAGCCAGTCAATCGGAGAAGTCAGTCAACCAGTGTCAGAGGATGAACAGAGGTCCCGGCAGAAGTTTTGGCCTAAATTTTCATCAAATTTGGCTAAGTCTGGAATTCGCTTGAGAGTTCAAAG
>VDFB02058300.1:0-22343 GCA_007258455.2 Sequoia sempervirens
TACAATCTAATTAACAACATGAAGAAACTCTATATTTACTAAACATGGTACTTTTATTGACAAAAATTCTTCAAGATTGCAATGAATGATCATTTTCTCACCCTCTACAAGATTTATAAAGAGTTTCCCAATAGTTACTAACTTCCTTTTCAACTTCATTTACCGACCAACAACCTTTCCTATCATCTGACTCTACAACTTCCTCTTGCACTTTTGTAATTTCTTGCAATTTTGCATTTTACATCTTTTGCAACTTTTAGCATTTTTCACAAATTAACTTGGCTCACCTCCTAGAGACCTATTTGAGACTTTAAATACATTACATATGACCTTCACATGACCTTTTCAGATTGTTTTACATTTGAAAATTCAATTTTTACAAATTTTCCTATTGAAGGCATTTAGTGAACGAGGTGCTCCTGCACCATACAACCAGCCTAAAGAAATTTTCCAAGTGCCTTTGGAAACATGTTGTTGTAGTTCATTTTGCTTCTCAAGAATATTCATCATCTTTGCTCAGTTTACATCCTATAACCATAGGTGTACAGGTACCATTTTTCAATCTTCCATATTAAAATTAATTAGCATATCCTTTATATACTTGTTCTGAGAAATGAATATACCTTTGTTTGATTGGGAAATCTATAAACCAATGATGAAATACAATTCACCAAGAATTGACATTTCAAACTCACTCTACATTGTAGCTTGAAACACCTTGCACATTTCATCATTGCCTCCACCAAAATAATATCATCTACATAGACTACAACAATCAGTAGTTGATCACCTTCTATTTTATGTACAGATTAATATCTACACTTCCTTTCCAAAACCCTTGTTGTTGTATATACTTATCCAACCCAGAATACCAAGCTCTAGGAGCTTGTTTCAGTCTATACATAGGCTTCTTCAATCTGTACACATGATCTAGATTGTTTGAACATTGAAACCCTTTCGGTTTCTCAATTTATACCTCTTCTTCTAGCTATCCATTCATAAATGATGACTTCACATCCATCTGATATACCTTCAGATTCTTGAATGTTGAAAGAGCCAAACACATTTTGATTGCCTCTGCTCTTGCTACCAAAGAATTTTTTTCTTTAAAATAAATTCCTTCAACCTACGCATATCCTTTACACATAGGTATGGCCTTGTTCTAGATGACCTCTCCATCTTTATTTAGCTTATTTCTAAATACCCACTTGGTACCAATGGTATTCTTTCCATTTGGTTTGGGACTAGTTCCCAAGTTTTATTTTTCTTGATCTAATTTAATTCTTCTTCCATGGCTTCTATCCAACCTTTCTCTTTTCTTTCTTCTTTATATGACTTTGGTTCTATCTTTGATAATAATGCAAAATATACTTTCTCATTTTCCTTTTCAATTATTCCTTGGGTCTAAACCCCATTGTCTTTATCTCCTATAATCTAGTCTTCATAGTGATTCTTCCAAACATATATTTTTAGAGTCTTTGTAACAAACTTCTCAAAGTCAACTTCAAAACCTTCATGACTACTACAAATTGTTTCTTCATCATATTCTACTTCTAGAGTACCAGTAGATTGAATTGTTTAATAAATTCTTACATTTTCACTTTCCCCAATCTTCTTTAGCATTTTGTTGTAATATTTGTATGCTTTTCTTTTCATAGAGTACCCAAGAAGAATACCTTCATCATATCTAAAATCAAGCTTACCTAATGTTCTTCATCCCTTTTGATGTTGTATTTACTTCCAAATATTTTGAGACATCATACTGAAGCTAGTATTCCTCTTCACAACTCATATGGTATTTTGTCAATATTTGGTCTAATTGGAGCATTCAAAATATACATTGTAGTCTAAACTACTTCTCTCCAGTACATATCCGCTAGATTTTCATGACTCAATAGTGTTCTTTCCATCTCCTGTATAGTTTGGTTGTTCTTTTTTGCAACCCAATTTTTTTGTGGAGTCCTAGGACAAAAAGATTGCTTCTAGATCCCATGCTCTTCACAAAATTCACCATACTAGTTAGAAGTGAATTCTCCACCTTGATTTGATTTCAAAACCTTGATTTTTCTTCCAATTTCATTTTCAACTAATACCTTTAATGTTTTAAAATTCTCAAATTCTGTAGACTTCTCTATTATAAAAATAATCCAAGTCATTCTATTATAATCATCAATAAGCATCATGAAATACCTATTACCTTGTATGTCATGCCCTATATTTTACCCATAAGACAAAAACACAATCTTTTTTTAAAAAAAATTAAACACACAGAAAGAACTAAATCATACATGAATTAGATCACAAAAATGACTAGTCACCAATATTTGACAATTTAAAACCCTACTCAATAATTCATGACGAAAAGATCACAATTATATATATATTTTTAAAATAATTATTATATATAAATATATACTCATTTTAATTTATTTATTTTTTAAATAAAGATCAAACAATATTTGTATATATAATTCTTTATATTCTATGTTAATATTTAAAAATAATAATAATAATAACAACAATACATAATGATGTATAAAAATAAATATAGATAATAAATATAATTATCTATATGCATATGCATATAATTATAATTATGAATAATATACAACATCTTTATCACCTCTTCTCTTAAAATTGACTATTAAAAAAATTTAAGCATTAATCATTAAAATTCCTTAGATTTTAAATTCCGTGTTTATATTCTTATTTCTACTTCCATGACTTACTATCCTTTAAGCATATTTTTCCTACTTAAAGTCTCCCACGTTTCTTTCTATCTTTTCTTTATATGATTTTTTTTTAAATCCTGAAAAGTTTCTTGTTTTTTAACATGCATGCGTTCATACTATAAATTTCTGATTTCTACAACATTAGTATAGGAGGAAAAAGCGGGAGGATTATGACTTCAATGCAATAATAATAGAAAGTAGTTTAAAATCAAAGACTAATAAGTTCAGCAGATTGAAAACATATTTGAAGTCCAATTTCAATCTTTTTATTTGGGTGTGCAAAATACAGAAAGGCAACTCTGATCTTTTCTTGCTCCCAATATGCAAAATAATTTATTTTTCTTTGGTTTCTTTGCAGGTCTAAAGTCTACAGAGGAGAAGCAGGGCTTCCATGAAGGATTTTTTTAAAATTAAACCTGCAGATTTTATTTTTACTTTAAAATATTGTTTTGTTTTACATTATTATTTATTTAGAATACTTAGTTCTTGATTTACATTTTGATATATTTACTTAATATATAGATGGACTTAAATAAATGTAAGATTAATATTTTCATATTATAAATTTCATTTCCAATGTGTTCAATGGTCAAAATGAGTATACAATAAAAACGGTTATTTAAATTTACATTCGAAGTAAATTAACATTTAAAAAATGATTTTATTTTCTTTTAAAAATGTATACAACTTATTGTTACTTTTCTACATTGTTCAAATAAAAATAAAATTATAAATAATAAATCAATATAAATTTCATGGTCTATTTTTATAATAAAGAATTTTACACCCGAAACAAATCTGTTGAAGCTCCTAAAAAAAATTTCAAGAGTAAACAAGAAAAATCCTTACCCAACCAATGTACGCCATCAATAAGTTATATAATGTAATTGTAATTGCATGTTTATCCCAGACGAAAATGCAATTAGGACTTTTTTTTTATTCCAATAAACTATTAATTATTTTTGTAAAAAGTGAATCGATGTTGATATTTTTATCATATTATTAGTTCCTACCGGTAGGCAGGTATACTTATGCATTCGCCCAGAATGCATTTAACTGGCAACATTGACCAATCACATTTCGCCATTTAACATATTACTTATTTTTTTGTATAGTTTGAATTTGGAGAGCTATTTTATATATTGGAAAATTAGCATTTATCTATTTTTCTATTCGTCGGAGTAGCTTTATAAATCATTTTCATTTTAAAAATTCGGGAAAATGCGAACGCATAAATTGAGTAAATAAATTTAAGCAAAGGTATAGTTTAGAAGTTGGCGGCTAGAGGTACGTAATCCATGAATGCAGATTAAATGCATTAAAATATCAGGAAAATGCGAGCGCATAAATTGATTAAATAAATTTAAGCAAAGGCATAGTTTACAAAACTGGCGGGTAGACGTACGTAATGCATGAATACAAATTAAATGCATTAAATGGCATCTGGCTCGAGGTGAAGGTGCTGGAATGGCTTGGTGGCCACGCGTGGCCAGGGTACTTTGGTCATTTAATATAGAGTTAAGTCACTTGTTATGCATCTCTATTACTTTGCATCTGTTGTTTTTGTGTTCTATAAGTGCGTGTTTTGAGGAAGAGTTTGTAGCGACTGAGCAGGAGATGTTATAGTTGCAGAGTCCAGACCCAGAAACGAGTTACTTGAGGTGATAATTTCATAGTGCTGGCCGAGCAGGGGATTTTGTAGTTGCAGAGTTACACACTGGACAGCGAGAGACGAATTGCTTGAGGTCACAAGAGGTAACTTTCCGTTGTTTTCGTCTATTTGATACGAGAAATGCAAGGAGGGTTTCATAGTGCTTTAAGGCATTCGTATACTTTGACTATAAATTCATATTTTAAACTACTTTTAGTATTATCTATTCAAATTTCTTGTTGAAATGCGAAGGTTTCATCTGCGTTTGATAGGAATTATGTAGAAACCCTGTTGTCCATTTTACTTGATGCATGTGAGCCCTGTAAAGTTTGTATATTTTTTGATTACTGCAAAGCGGTCCCATAAAGAGGGCTTTGGAACCAAAATTATGTCAGCGTGTGCGATAGTGAGAGCTTTCGAACAATGAGTCGACAGTGTGTTGCTTTGAGCTATTCTGTTGTCATCAAAGCATAAAGTATAGAGGGATTTTGTTAAAAGTCGTGGTTATTGTCCTCGTAGGCATAAATGCAAACAATGGGAGCATAGAGAAAACATGTGAGCTGTTTGACAAAACTCGTGAAAGAAAAACTATTATATATGATTAGTTGTTTATATATTCATGCATTTGTAGAAGAAAAAATATCTGCGTTTGATAGGAATTATGTAGAAACCCTCTAGTCCATTTTACTTCATGCATGTGAGCCCTATAAAGTTTGTATATTTTGGTTTACTGCAAAGCGGTCCCATAAAGAGTACTTTGGAACGAAAATTATGCCAACGTGTGCGATAATGAGAGCTTTCGAACAATGAGTCGACAGTGTGTTGCTTTGAGCTTTTTTGTTGTCATCGAAGCATAAAGGATAGAGGGATTTTGTTAAAAGTCATGGATATAGTCCTCGTAGGCATAAATGCAAACAATGGGAGCATACAGAAAACAGGAGAACTGTTTGACAAAACTCGTGAAAGAAAAACTATTATATATGATTAGTTGTATATATATTCATGCATATGTAGAAGAAAAAATGGGAAACTAATACAACAGTAGGTAGTTATAACCCCCAAAAAGAATCAAACCTGGAACAAGAGCAACATCCAAAAAATTGCGCTTTAAAGTACCTAATGCACTAGAGAATTTACCATAGCAGAATACAAATTTTCATTTGCACAGAGATAGAGAAAAGAATGCAGTATAAACCTATTTTGTGCCAGCAAGCATTTAAATTCTGTCAGATGTCGTGGTTACTGTTCTCATAGGTAGACATGTAAAATACGAAAGCATTTATAAGGCAAGTGAACTGATTTACAAAACTCCTCAGGAAAATGGGCTTCTGGGGAATGCAATGAGTATTAAATCTGGACACCTTGATATTCACATGTTAACTTTGGCATTTTTATGGAGTTGGTAGCTCTCATTTACTCTTCTTTCATCTGATATCTAATTAATTAGGTGGCTGTTAATTAGTCTTTAAATACATAATAATAAAAAGAAAGAAATAATTATAAATATCCTTGTGGACATTTTAATTATGGGATGTGATTTGTACTTGCATGTAGATGGATTAAGCACTCAAAAGTCACAGTAAATGTAGCGTGCCAGCTAATAGGTCCATGTGACATTTCAGACATGTTAAAGTAGTCAATTCCATATTTGTCATTTATCCTTGTATCATTAGATAACTAATTAATTAGGTAGCTGTTAATTAGTCTTTGAATACATAGTAATTAAGAGAAAGGAAAAATTACAATTATCCTTGTGTACATTTTACCTGGTGACCAGATTCAAGGAACAAACATACAAAGCAAACAACAATTCGAGATTTTGTAATTGGAAAACTTAGACTGAATGCTTAGGAAGTTAGAAAATTGTATCGTGGGGTTATAAAAAACTATGTCAAATATGTTTTAGAATTCAAATTGCAATGTTGCCGTAGAGCAGTTAAGTAATATTGCTTGATAAAATAATTTTAGACTTCGTGCAAAAGAGCAGTTAAATTCATTGGTAGAAGATTTGTGGTACAAGAACCTATGGTAACTAGTTTGTATAGTTAATCTGATTTACATTTATACTTGTGTCTCTTGAATCTAAAAAATGCTTGCTAGTGTTTTAATGGATTTGGCTATTAGTATCCATCGCAGTAGGAGTATTATATGTTGCAATTGTAATTTTGGGAGTTGTTTGCATTTTGGTCATTTCCTTGAGCTTAATTGCTATTCTTTTAGAAAAACAAACAAATGGTCTTCGTTTACTAATCAAAGCTTATTACATGGTACAATGCCTTTGATCGGAAGAAGAGAGGTGGTGTAGCGGTGCAGCTGCAGCAAATTCTTCAGGAAAAGAGTACAGGGTGAGTTTCTAGAATAAACCTTCTCCTTTGTTTACAATTGCATGAGTAGACAAAGAAAATGGTTAATTCAAGATTCTCACTATATTGATTGTACTTGTAGTCATATCATTGCTTTATGTTACAAGGACAATCTTTACAAATGGGTATTGTGAGTGGCATATGCTATATGGTTCATAAAAATTAAGCAATTGGGGTTCAAAAGTAGATCTTTGTTGCAATAATATGACATCAGAAGTGCAATTATTATCCAGCCAATGTCTTTGGTGGCTAATCGCACTTTATAATTTAAACATAGTCTTTCCTATTTTGAGAGTTTGATTCTGAATCCATATGCATACTTTGAGTAAAACTAGTGGCTGAAGGTACATAATTCATTGATGCAAAATAGCCTTTAAGTACATAGCAATTAAAAGAAAGATATAATTACAATTATCCTTGTGTACATTTGAACTATTAAACAAAGGCAATTAACAAACTAGCACTAGAAAACCATGTGCGTGTTAACGTGTTGGATAACATGTATTTGTGCATAGGTGTATAAGGATGCTATGAGTTGTGATTTCTACCATTATGTAGCGCTTACTATTACTTGTACAACCAAGCCACATGCAAGTAGAATTCATAATTCATGGCATCCAGATACACTCAAGGACAAATACAAATCAAGGTTGTTGGCATCCTGATAAGAAAGATGATGAGATACATCCAATTAATGTATGTCACAACATCTTATTGAATGAAGATGATTTGGATAGGGAGGTTACAAATGAGAATCCTTATTGGTGTGTGACTAATGCTCTTTTTGGAGACTTGTCAAGAAAATTGCATGCCAATACTATTAGAGAACAGGTGGAATCAGATTTATTGATTGACTATGATTGATGGGTCAAATGTGTACAAGGATAGTTAAATAATTAGGCAGCTGTTGATTAGTCTTTAAGTACATAATAATTAAAACAAAGAAATAATTAGAATTATCCTTGTGTGCATTTGAGCTGTTGATCAAAGGCAGTTAACAAACTAGCACTAGAAAACCATGTGTGTGTTAATATGTTGGATAACATGTACTTGTGCATAGATGTATATGGATGCTATGAATTGTGATTTATGTTTGCATGTAGCTGGTTTAAACATTTAATAATTAGTGCTGGATAATGGAATGAAATGAACTTGGGCAAATGGAAATAGAATGACCCCATGAAATTGAAACATCAATGTTTACATGGCTTTAACATGATAGCAGATTTGCATCCATGAGACTTATTTAAATCTCAAATGTCATACTGTATGTGGCGTATTAGCTAATTGGCTTAACATGATAGCTTCCAAACAAGTTAATTCAGCGATCAATCAAGCTAATTGGCTGATGAATTAATTGTGTTGAGTGGTTAGTCATAGTTAATTATTAGTCATCTTTATCCTCCAAATCAGTTAAATCAATCTTGCCTATTCACATTCACAGATACACAATCTTTCTGACCATTTTGTTGTTTTTAATAAAATAGGAGCTTTAGAACAGGATATGTACATTCATCTAAGCATGATAGGACGTGGATTTCTGACAGATATTATGGTTTGAAATGCTCTCATGAATATGCATACAAAATATGGAAGCACAAGAAAAACATGTAAACTGTTTGACAAATTCCTTGAAGAAATGTTGGATCTTGGTGTGTAGTGATTGCAAATTATGCAGAGAATTATTGTGCTATGGTAAATTCTCTAGTGCATTAGGTACTTTAAAGCGCAATTTTTTGGATGTTGCTCTTGTTATTATTATTTTGGGTGTAGAATTGGTCGAACATTCAATAGATTTATACTCTAACTTAAAAACCTAAATATGCTCATTATTAGGATCTTGGCCAAATTTTCAATTTAATAAACATACTCTAAATCCCTCGCTGAAAACTTAATTCCAACTGCAGCACTTGGAAAATGGAGATAACACCAGCGCGAGAGAGTTTGGTGGGGCAGAAACTAATGTGGCAAGAAAGGCAGCAAAAACTAAGGAGACAACCATGAATATGGCAAAAATGATGAACGGTTGAGATTTGTTTAATAATTTTGCAATGCTACGGATGAAAGATATCCATCGATACGCTTTACAGGTTGCTTTGTTCGCAGAGGAAAACCCTGAAATTTCACTTCTTCTCATTAGCCTGGCTGCTCTGCAGACATTGGGGTCACTGGCCTCCAAACGGCAATGGCTTGGGGAGATCTCTACAGGATGTCATAGCCGCCCCCTCCCCTTACTATTCCCATTTCAATGCTAACATCTAAGGATGGATTATGAGGGAGGAGAGTTTGAGTTCCATGAAATTCTACTCCTTGCACCCATATTTTATTCTGTTCTCTTTTCCCTGTTCTTTTTTTTCCCTATAACAATTTGGTTGCTGTCACAGTCCTCTTCTTTTGCTGTGTAAAGGAATATGGATATGTCTTGGCAAATATTACTGACCAGAGAGAAAATATTGTGTAAAAAAAATGTATAATTCATTCCTTATTGCAGATTCTACCCTTGGTTATTGGTTTTCAAATTGTGTTTTCAAAGAAACATATCCAAATGAGGTATTGTAGATGAAAATCATTCTATCCTAAGCTTACACTTTTCAAGCATATAGGACTAGTTTCCAACAATGTAAATTACCTAGTGATAACATTTTCTAAGGGTTCTTTATATCGCTATTTAAATATTTTCTAGAAGGAAAATGTTTGAAATCGAGAAGAACATTAGGAGCTATGAGACTTCTTAAAAGAATTTATAAGTATGTGAATAATTATTCTTAGGAAGCTAAAGTAATATAAAACTTGGAGAGACATCTTAGGTAGAGAAATTGTTTTGATTCAAACCTGGCTAGGAATATATATATATATATATATATATATTGCTTGAACATTCTCTTTTCATGAGTGATTGTTAGTTATGTACCTATTAATTCTTATTTCTTTTACATATAGAAAACATGCGCATAAATTTGTGAATATATATAGAATTGATTATTTTTGTAAATGAGTACTCAATCATATTTGAATTATGATTAAGATAGAAGCAATTAGATTATGAATGGAAAATGTTGTTGTGTGTTGTTTGTCAAATTTTCTAGTGTTTAAATGTGAATAAAACAAAATCTTATGCACTATGATAATAAAAGATAAAATCGCCTAGAATCAAACTTCCTATCAATTCCTACTTCTATGCATGCATCCTAGTAGCATATGAAATTGGGGAAAATTAGCTATGGAAAAATGAATTGTGATTTGTGTTAGATGATATAACATTAGAATATTTTTTAAAAAATATGGATTTTATATGTATCTAAGGGAAAAGGGGGTACCAATTTTTATTTTTATTTATTTATTTATTTATTTTTGGGTGAACTTATGTATTAATTGTGACCTTCCCTTATAGTATGATTTAATAGAAGTAGAAGAAGAAATAGTGAATTTGGGGACCATTGTTGAGTGAAACATTATTCTTGTGATGGGATATCATGAATGTTAAAGAGATCAAGTGTGTGGTGAGATGTGGATAAACCAGTAAACCCTATGGTGTGCCCTAGTGTATGATACATAGTATTCAACTTGGTATAAGGGTGATGTAGACATCCAGTACTATCTACCTATGTATACTTTTCATTACATTAATGTGTAAATTCCAAAATATTAAAATTGGTTATATGTTTTGGGTAGGGGAAATTGTTCGTGTATAGTTCATGTTGGTGTATCCCATAGTGTTGACCACTCTTAAGGGAGATGAGTCTGCTAGTGTAATTAGGGGTTGAGTGGGAAAGAGAAGACCTTCATTTGACCTATCTTGTTTTGGGAAAGGTGAGCTATGGTGTGGACCTCACTTTCTGAGGTAAGATGAGCTACTGAGTGGCCCTTATCTATTTGGGGATGAGGAGAGCTACTATATGGTCCTCATTGTCATTAGAAGAGTTTATTCCCCCATCTCCCCCTCATTGTGGATCCGTTAGTGATTCATATGTGCTACCATTACCTGTTTCCTATTCTTTTGTTTCCTTTGCCACCATTTGGATTGTAAACCAAAAGGGTTGAGGATGATCTATGACATGCCTTGGGTTGGAATTACTTCTACTTTCAGATTGGCTAGCATTTGGTACTCTAAGGATATGATGATTAAACTAGTTCAGAATTTTAGGAAAATTGATGGTGTTCATAGATAGTTAGTAAGTACATGGTAACCTTGTATCAGCTTCAACACCCCAGGAGGACTTTGGGAACACATTTCATTGAGTTAAATCATGGATGACAATCTCATAATTACAAGAACATGATAGGATTAACAATCAGTTGCACAAAAATTATGAGGCAAAAGAAGTAATAATATGGTCAGAGATAATGGGACATGGTTATAATAGTGGCAGTGCAGTAGAAACATAGTAATGGGTAAACTTTGGTTTGTAAAATAATTACAGGATATCTATACATATGATGCTTATGGTAGAGGATTCATGGATTGGCTACTGGCAAGTCTTGGGTTGTGTGGGACTATGCTTGTGATTCAGATTATGGTTACTATGTTGTTATTATGTGTTTTGAGACCACCATGATTACATATGTAATTATATATAAGTTGTGTGGTTTGAGATCACTATTCCCCTCCTCCCCTTGGGTGGCTTTAGAAAAGTCACATAGTTCATGTGATGTGTCGTTTTGTAAATGTGGTTTATTGTTGTTTTATTTATTGATGACTTGTGTTCATTATTTAAGCCAACAGTGTTAGATTTTAATGTTTTGAAAGAGGAAAAACCGGTTTTAGGGACCCAAACCACGAGTTTACAAAATAAAGATAGAATCATTAAAGACACCAAAGTCAGAAAGGCTGTAAAAATAACGACAAAAAAACCACAACCACCAAAAAGGCTAGCAAAGGCCATAGAACCAAAAAAAACCCAAACAAAAAGCCAACAACAGCCAAATTTGTGTCTTTAATAAACTTTAGTCTCAACTTCTGCTCGTTCATATCTTGAGCCCCCCTCTTTAAGATCCGAACCATCTGTAGTGGGGGGCTTTTCCTTTTGAGATTGGCATGGGTCCTTTTCAAAATACCTTGGTCCTCATTCTTGCTTTCCTTGTTCTCTTCCAAATCAACAACCAACAAACCCTGTTGTGTTTTTTCTAGCTTTTCAGACATAGCATTGATAATAATGGCATTGTGCCTAGCCATTTTATGGTTTTGTTCCACAACTATTTTCAAGTTATTTTTAATTTTAACCATTTCCTCTTCCAGAGACTTTTACTTTTCCTCAATGTCACCTCCTTTCTTTCCAATACTGTTCTTATTCCATTTCCCTTCTTCATTGTTGAGAGCGGCCAACTTCAGCTCCAGCTCCTTTGATTTACTATACAGAGCCTTGTTTCTTTGATTAAGCTCATTAATTTCCTAATAGGCCCATTTCAAGACCCTGAAAAATTTCACTGAAGTCGTTTCTAGCAAAGGCCAAAATGTCACCAGACTGAACCTGGTCTAATATGAGGTTAACATCACCTAGGTTGGGGGAGCTAGGAAATCTAGTACCTTCAAATTTGAAAGAGGTAGGAGGGGAGGGCACAAAATTTCTACTAGCTTTAGGGTTCTCAGTTTTGTCTTCCAAGGAGTCTGCGGAGTAGGAAACCAACTTGTTGGCAAGGGAGCCCTTAAGAGCATGATTCTTTAAGGGGACAGAGCATTCGGGGAAGGTCTCAAGGTTAGCTTTAGCAAGTTGAGGTTTTTTAGACTGGGTTTTCTTACCAGAAATCTCAGAGGATGGGTGGGTTTCAAATACCCTCTCCTTGCCATTGAAATTGAAAATGGTAAATGGAGAATTTGTGTTGATTATAGAGCATTAAATAAATCTACTAAGAGAGATCATTTTCCATTACCATTTATTGATCAAGTATTGGACACTCTTGTAGGTAAGGAATTTTTCTCTTTTCTGGATGGGTTTAGTGGTTACAACCAGATTCACATAGCACTAGAAGATCAGGACAAGATCGCTTTCACTTGCCCTTGGGGCACCTTTTCCTATAGTGTCTTGCCATTTGGTTTATGTAATGCCCCTGCCACTTTTCAAAGAGCAGTTTTGAGCATTTTTGCGTATATTGCCAATGACGTGCTTGAGTGGCTATGGATGATTTTACCACACCATGGTAATACTTATGAAGAGGCTAAAACAAAATTAGAAAAGGTAATTTAGTTGTATATATACCCAATTTCATTGGGTATGTGTAGGATCATCATCGAAAAATAGGCCCTTAAGTGGCAAAAATTTAGAAAAATAAGAGTTAGGAAACTTGGACTTAAAAAAATTTGAATAATTTATTCATATTATTTCAAAATAGTAAGAATAGACCCTCAGAGAAAATTAGGAATGGTTTCTAAACTACTAGGTTTGTTTAAAAAAAAAAAAATCTATTTGGTAAAAATTTGAAATTTGAATGCAAATTGTACTTAAATTTCAAGGAAAAATAAGAAGTAGGTGTCAGGTGACCAATTCCTAACCACAATAAAACATAATAATAAGCTTTATAATATTTTAGATATAAGCAGAGTGACTCATGTCCCGATTTGATGCATATTTTTGTAATTATTTTCCAAGTAAATAATTCACTATGAATTTTTATTACAACTTTAAAAAATATAAAACTCGTGATGTCTCGACACCTTTGGTCAAAATTTCATGAAAAATCAAATTTTATTTTTAATCCTATAGTATGTAAGCATAGAATGTGACGATGTTTGGATTCAAAAAAATATATACCATTTGAAAGCTATAGATGTTTTCAATCAACCTATCAATTAGGACTTTAGTCATAATTCAAATAGAAAAATGAATAATAATTACTTATTAAATTATTCAAAGTAAAGCATAATTTATATTGGCGTAGTCGAGAATATCCTTTAAAAACCCTCTTTTGTTTCATCAATTTTAAAAGTCATCAGCCACATACCCATCATATTACACTTTGGCCCATCATGATCCCGCACATACCCATTACTTTAGTATCAAACTAATCACTCAGCTTAATATTAAACAAAAATAAAATTGATCAAAGAGGATGCATTCAATAGAGAGTAAATATTCTAAGAAATACAAAATCTAAGCTAACAAACCATAAAAAAATCTCACCAAGCTTCCCGAGAGGGGGGCCTTCCTTTGGTCCACTAGGTGAGTGTGCAAAAATATTTACACTACTTCAAGCCATGATCAACACATCTAGATTTAATAATAACAATGATTGACAATTATGAAGGCTCTGTGTATATATTCTTATTAGTTTAACTCAAAACACACACATATATAGGTGTAGATATCCATCGATCACTGTCGAGTAAAAATGATAAAGAAAACATAGTTTGTTATGGCCGATGGCCACAAACTGAACGATTCTATCTTTTGGGTTGGCCGTAGGCCACAAACCCAAAATAGTTCAAAACAACAAGCTTGAAATAAGTAACAAAAGAAAAGGATGAACTTCTTTCACACACATCCCTTATATCCCATCTCATGCCACTCGGGACTTGTCGCTTACAGGATCGGTTTCCTTCTCCATATTTAGTTCTTGTAGCAAAACCATCTAAAATTTATTATTTTCTCAACAATTTCAGCATTTCAAAAGTATTCTCTTGTTTTTGAAAACATACCTAATATTCTTTGTTTCCCTAACAATTAATGGCAAGAAGGACTTAGGAGAAGGTTAAAATGGGAACAAAGTTAAAGGAAAAGGATATGTAAATTAAACACATTTGACACCCATCACCCTGTAGAACACACCTTTCCTCAAAATAAAAGCAAGCTAGCCTTCCTCAAAAAAAAAGGAAACTCCACCATTTTCCCTTTTAAAGCAAGCAATCACTCTACATTAGCAATCAAAGACAAAATAGCACATTACTTTACCATGTAGAATGAGATGACTGGGTCCTCATGGTTCTCTTGTTTCTCCATTTTAAATTTTTTATTTATTTTATACACATTTCCACTTGTTAATTCATCTTAAAATAAATAATAAAAAAAAGAAACATTCACAACATTTACATACCTTAACATATTTTGGGTATGCACCCCTTGACGAATGACCTGCTCTTTGAAATAGGAGTTCACATTTCTTGCCACTCAATGTTAGTAATTTATAAATTCTAATTCTAGAGGTATCCTTCACATGATCACATAGAGGTTGACATATAAAATACAACTAGATAAATTCAAAGAACATTTTCCCTTAGTAATATGTCTAGTGTTAAGATAAATTTTATGAGTAACAACACAACAACATAATTGCTCATTTAAAAATAATAATCATAAAAGTGCTAAAAATATTTTTCTTTCCAAAATCAAATTATAAATAGAATACATTGCTTATAATAAACCCCTATGATCCTTCTATTATCATTTAACATAAAAGTGCTACAATTTTGAAGTAATAGAAAATGAATTCCTTCCCTACATCATTAAGAGATCTTGAGATACTTTCTTTATTATTGCATGAAATGAATAATGGAGTGAGAATAATAATAATTAACTAATAATTTTTATGATTTGACTCATACTTAAGGAATTAATTAAATTCATAAAATAACTTACATTTTATCCTCATAACTTGTGTGACACAAATCACATCTTACATTTTATACAACACGCATTACCATATTTATATCAAGGTATAATTATCTATTTCACTATTCTGATAAGTTAACTAATAATAAGGGAATAGAATGAACTAAATATTCACAACTGTCATAATCATCGATTTGAAAAAAAAATGAACTTACATACCTGATCTTGTTTTGTGTATATCATTAGGACCCAATGTTGGAGAACTATAAATACTTGAACCTTTTCAATTCAATGTTAGCATCCAAGAGAAACCAACGTGATAAAAAATATTTACATGAATAAGGTAAACTTTTAGCAAGGACATTGTAACATTGATCCAAAAATCCAATTCCCATTAACAAGAGTGTTCAATTGTAAGGACATTAGTAGCACTTCATAAAATAACTAATTATTTGTATCATTTGTGTACTCGACATTATAAATTTTTTAATCACCATGGTGTGAGAGGACATATGCTTCCATTCTATAACCTACTATAGTAACTTGGCACACCAAAAAAATATCAATTGGAAATCACACATTGTAATATATTACTCCACATCATCCACTTTTAATTATTTTGGTTTTCCTCTACTCCCTCTTTACTATGTTTAAAATATAACTCACATATGTCACATCCCATGGGATCCTCTTTACACTTCCCTAACAAGCTTAATCCAAATAAAATTGTGTAACCATCAAATTAATTCAACTATTCCACATGATGATAAAGCCTTTAATTAAGTAATGAGTTGAAAACAATGCATTGGGGGTTGGGCCTTATATTGTAGACTATTTTCACTCATAGGTCCACAACAATATATATGGATCAAATCCAATTGATTTGTTGTAGAATACTCCTTGGTAGATAATCTAGTCTTTATTTGTTTCCCTTCATGACATGGTTTGCAAATTTTAGATTGAGGCTTCTTAATATTTTCCATGTCCTAGACCATTCCTTTTGTGTTGATCTTTACAATATCATCAAACCTTTTGTGCAAAATCTAACTTTCTTCTCTCTGTATAGAAAAATAGTTATGTCCATTCAACTCACTAAGATGAATAATATCACTGTCAGTCCCAATTCCTTCCGCAATCAACTCTCTGGTATTAGATTTCCTTATTTAACAACCCTTAGCACTAAAAGAAAGTTTGTAACCTTTATCACACATTTGACTTACACTTAAAATATTATGATTTATTCCTTCAACATATAGAACATCATGAGTCTTTGTCCTACCAAAATCTAGACTAAAATTACCCTTAACAATAATCTTGGTAATAGAGTTGTTTCCAAGAGTTGCAAATCCTCCATGAAATTTCTTGAAATGCATGGAATTACTTTTGTCTTCAGTCATGTGACTTGAATATCCACTATCTATTATCCATATATTCTTTTCCTTCTGAGCATGTAGTGCAGTCTGAGCAATCATGGATTTCTCTTTCTTTTCTTCTTCTAGTTTCTTCTTCCAAACTTTGTTAGATTTTGAATTCTAACTTTCTATTCCACTCCTTATTTTTGGTAAAGGAGGACTCACAAAATTGCTTCTATAATTTCTAGAAATATATCCAAAATTGTTGCACTTTTGAAAAATGTTACTAAAATTGTACAAAGGTACAAATGCATTTCTATTAATAAAATTGTTTCTTCTTATCAAAACTCTTCTACAATCCACATCTTTATAAAAACAAAATTATTACTACTAAAATAATAACTAGAAAAAGAATGATTCAACCTAGTATTGTACCATTATCTTATTGAGTCTTGGCTTTTGGATCTTTCACTCTTCCTTTCTACTTGGATGAAGCCATCATTTTGCATTTAGAAATAATTGATTGCAACACTTTGTTCAAACTTTATACTTTTGAAACTAATTTCTTCCAGATTCTTCTTAATAGGTTTCACATTTTATTTTATCATCTTATCCTTCTATCCATCCACAAATCCAATACCAATTTTGATATGTGGAGCCCTATAGCTATCAATAATCTGATCAAAAATCTCAATGCTCTTTCCAAACTTCATCTAAAGCTGAAAATATACTTTGGAAAGATCTTTTATTAGTGACACAATCTCTACTTCAATATTTTCACAATCCTTATGCATTGACAACAATCTTTTACTCAGAACTTCTTCAATCTCTTTTTCTTCTTCTACTCGAGTCTTTAGATATATAATCATCTTCTTTTCTTTCTCTAGGCTTAGAGATACTTTTTCTTTAGAATTCACTTCCTCTGCAATTATACTCTTTAGTCTCTTAATCTATTTACCAACATAGATCAATTATTCCACAAGATCTACTTCATCATCATTATTTCCAAAATCTTCTTTAGTAGTTTCCATAGCCATGAAAACAACCTTTATTTTTCATCTCTAGATATATCTTCATCATTAGAGTAGCCTTCCTCATTAATAAATTCTCTTGTTTCCTTTGACCTTTATTCCCTTTCTAAAATAATTTATTTCCATTCTTTTTCTCATTATTGTTAGAGTTCTTATATGGATACTTAGCTATAAAATATCCTACTTCATCATAATTAATAAATTTGAAAGGTGACTTGCCTTTATACTTGCCAAAACATCTTTGTAATGTTTTGACAAATTTTGCTTCCTCTAGATCTGATCCAATATAAGAATTTAGATCAACTTGCTTCTTAGATAGTCTAAATGCCACCTCTTCCCTTATAGAATTATCACTTTTAAGTCCCATGTTAAAAGTAGTCATGATTCCATGTAATTCAATCATTTTCAATACATTCAAATCTTTAGATTCATCAATAGAAAAAACTTCAGAATCAAACCTTCTAGGAAGAGATCTAAGTACCTTTTTCACAACCATTATTTCTTTCAATTCCTCTCCAAGACCTCTAATAGAGTTGACAACCTCATCAACCCAGAGCTGAAATGTGGCAATGTTTTTTTTCTTCCTTCATCTTCAAACTTTCAAATTGAGATCCATGAGTTTGGAGCTTTTCCTCTTTTACTTTTTTGTCACCTTCATAGATGGCATGAAATTTTTCCCACATTTCCTTCATTGTCTTGCACTACATCACCTTCACAAATTTAGAGTTAGATAATCCACATAGAATAACATTCCTTTCCTTAACATTATTTTCACAAGCCTTTTCTTTGGTCTTATCTCTTGGAGGGTTTACAAGAATCTCATATCCCTTAATAATTAATATCCAGATTGCAATAACTAGGACCATCAAATATGCTTCCATCCTAACTTTCTAAAATGTCTAATTTGATCCATCAAAGAGTGGATCCTTATTTGTAGGAAATCCTTCTTGAGCCATAGAGTGTGCCATCCCAGACCAACCTCAAGCTATTAGGCTTATTGAAAGGAACTTGACTCTAATACCAATTAAAGGAAACACAATATACTAAGAGGGGGGATTGAATTAGTAGATCAAATTTATTGAAAATTCTTAACTTTAAAATAAATATTAGATCATGTAACTTGAATCTTCACTACTACTAATCAAGAAACGATCACACATTCACACAATTAAACACTATATATATATGTGGAAACCCAAGATGGGAAAAATAATAGTGAGAATAGTTGCTTGGATCTACTGTCCAATCCAACAAGGATTATGATAAGTGAATTTTAAAATATGAAGTAGGCAGCAACCTACTAGAGACACCAATGCCTAATTATATTTGTAGGCACCAACCTACCGAAGACACCAGTCCCTAATACAATGAGTTGGGCACTAGCTCTACAAGTAGAAGACTAGTTCTACTAGATTACATAGATAAAGCTTGTGGACCTTAAATTGCAACCAAAAAATCTCATACACTTCTAAAATTTCTACACACACTCTTTCATACTCCTTATGATCTTTTGAAAAATGAACACACTTTGAGATGCAAATATCCTTGAATATTCAATCACCACATTCTATTCAATTTACTTCAAATTGTATGTCCACACAACCAAGGAATATATACATGACATTACATTAACTTCTCTTCATGTTGGCGAGGGATCCACAAATAAAAAAGATGACATAAGGTGGACCTAAATTCAATTTTTAGGAAACATGTAATAGGATAGTCCAAAATAAAATTTATTACAGCCAAAATAACTTGATGTTTTGTGCTACCACAAGAACATTAACCTGGTCCTATCTTAACTCCTCATGCTAGCTTTAATTAATGCACACAAATACCCATTACTATACAGTTCTGAAACACTAATTGATTAATAGATAAGCACAAAGAACCTTTTGTCAATTCAATTTTTTTTCATACTAAACATAACTTTCAAAAAATCTAGAATATGATAGAACATGTGGACATACTCTCCTCTCAAACCATAGAGCCAACATCACCTCTAGAAAGGAGACATGAGAAACACTGAACTGAAACATTCTATTATAACCTTTTGGACCACCTCTATCATAGTGAATGGATGTATGCATTATATTGCAAGTATACTACATTCAATATGATTCATGCACATATCCCAATGTCTAAGAGTAATATAATTGATTCAACACAACATACTATTAGAATATAGACACTCCTCAACAAATTTTATCAATATGGCCAACAATGTAATTTTTTTGATTTCAAAATGTTATGAAAATATAATTACCAACATAGAAAGGTATGATTGTACAAATCCTAAAAATATAGTGCCCCCTCTAATCATATATTATTTTTCAACAATACACACCTTTGAAACTCGTTTGACATCAATGACAACATTTTTTCACCAACCTCTTCCTTACTATAGTCCATCCAAGAAAGAAGGGTATATCATAAAAAGAAAACTTATTTCTTTCAACTCTATATTCAAAGTTAACATTTGATGTTGACCTATTTCAAAAAACCTAAGGAATTTTTTTATCTATGATGAATTTGGGAGGCTAAAAATTTTTCCTCTTTGAAACCATGTAGCCACATCATTATATTTTTTCCTAAATAATTAGTTACATGTGACTTCACTACTAGCTACTAGTCTTTATTACCTTTTGTGAACCTTGGCATGTTTCCATAATAACTTAAATTTTCTAAAATAAGTTCAAGGAAGTCCTCTATGAACTCATATTAGTCAAAATTTTAGGAGACTATGTGTCCATGCTAATGATAGAATGATATTTTAGACACATACAAAAATTGAGAGGGGAGTGAATTAGTTGTACATTAAAATATTCAAACCCTCATTAACCTTAAAACCCTTATTATGCATCAACATGAGTGTAAACTAATGAAACATAAACATATTCACAACCATACACTATAGAAAACCAAATTTATTTGGATAACCCTAATTAGGGAAAAACCGCAATGAGGATTAAATCACATATATATGAATAACATCGATTACAAAAGGCTCACTGCTAAGGGCTCACAACCCAAAGGACTCATTGTCTAGAATAGAAGAAGATTGTTACAAGGAGGTTCACTACCTTAGAGAAATAAGAAGATCCACCACAACTCTACAACATCCACAACCTTTAGCTCACTACCTCCAACAACTTTAGGTATAGTGAAAATGAAGAAACCTTATGCTCACTACTTTGAATAGCCTTAGGCGTTTAATCTCACACTCAAATGACAACAATTGATCACACACACATCATTTAACACCACACAACACACCATACACATCTCCAATAATTAACCTTTCTTAATTTGTAAGGGGGATATTGATCAGTAGATTAGTAACAATGAAATGAATTCAAATCAAAGAAAAACTATATAACAAGATCCACTTACCCATGAATGCAATTGCAAAGCTTAAGAATCCAAACAAGAAAGGTTAACACAAAAAAATGAAACACACAATCAATTCAGAAACTACAATCATACTGCCCCATGATTGAGTTTATTCATGCTGATGATGGATATTAGATTTTTTGGGTCAACATGAAGCCTCCACAATTTCAAAAGCATGATAACAATATATCTAGTATGCAAGTATATATGTTTTCTCAATTTGCTTCAATATTCAATCTAACATGACCTTTCTACAAATTTTCTATATTTTTTATGAGAAGGATGAAGGTTTTTTTATAGATTTAGAATTTTCAGATGAATGATCAAGATGCAACAATGAAAGATTGGGGTCAATGGTTGAGATCTGTTGAGAGGAAATAGATTGTTCAGTTAACACATCTGATTGATCCAATTAAGGGATTAAAATGGATAATGAGTGGGATTTGATTGAATTATTAGTGGGATTGGGAAATAGATTGAGAAATTAGTGGCCATGATTTATTCAATCAAGATATGTGAGGATGTTCTAAATAATTTAATAAATAATTAATGTTGGAGAAGAACATGCAATATTTTTTTGAATTTAATAAATAAAGGTATATTTATTAATTGACCATGTTGAGTGATATTGGGTAAATTGAATAATTGATTTAATTATTTGAATTTGGAGAAGAAAAAGTAGCTTAATCAAATTATCAATGATAAAAATTTAATTAATTTAGATGAATAAGGTATGTTAGTGAAATAATTAAATAATTAATGTTTATTTAATCAATTAGGAGGAACAAGGTTAAATCAGGTGATTACATAGTGAATTAATTAAACAATTCAAGATTATCGAATTAATAGAGGAAAATAGGGTTAATGATGCAAATGATGTTAAAAAGGGGATTAATGATGTTAATAAAGTAAAATGCAATAGTGATAATGAAAATGATGTTGATAATGGAAAAATGTGGTTTAGGATGGGTGATATGTGTTAAGCCATTTTTACATGTCTACATTTTTCCCCTATTTCACACAATGTACTAGTTACATTGTTTCAAAGAATTCAATGTTCAAATCAGGAAAGAAAAAATTTAATACACCCCATTGTGCCTTGATGGTCAATGGAAGGATGATAAGAGTCAATTTGCTCCTCGAGAGGTCAACAAAAAAAAAAAACTTTTTTAGGTTAAAATTTGACTAGGTTCCAGAGTAGTTTAGATGTGTAGAGGATAAAATTTTATGCCCTAGGGCTCACTTTTAGGGTTCTATATGGTCATAGGTGCTCCCAAAATT
>VDFB02058303.1:0-20528 GCA_007258455.2 Sequoia sempervirens
TGACCATTGCCTTGTGGATAATAAGGTGTAGAGAACATGTGTTTGATGTGAAATATTTCACAAAGTTCATCAACATCCTTATTCTCGAAAGGCCTCCCATTATCAGTGATTATAGAATTAGGAATTCCATATCGACAGATGATGTAATTCAGGATAAATGAAGATATTTGTTTACCAGTCACGGTCGTCAAAGGAACAACTTCAATCCATTTTGTAAAATATTTTGTAGCCATGATGACAAATTTATGCCCATTTGATGATGAAGGATGAATTTTGCCAACAATATCTCATCCCCATTGAGAAAAAGGCCATGTCGGAGTGAAAGGCTGGAGTTCTTGATAAGTGCATGAATAAGATTCCCATGGATCTGGAATTTAGAACACTTCTTGACAAAAGAAAAAGATTCTCTCTCCATGGTAGGCCAATAATATCCCATTCTAATAAGTTTCTTAGCTAAGGTTAAACCACTTGAATGAGTTCCACAAATACCACCATGAACCTCTTGTAAGGATTTTTCAGATTTGTCACGTTCAAGACATCGAAGTAGCGTACCATCAAGACCACGTCGGTAAAGGATATCAACAATCAGGGTATAATGGGATGATTGGCATATGAAATTCGCTTTTTGGTTTGAGGATAAATCCAGTGTAAGATGTTATCTTAGATAGGTATAAAATCTTGCCATATAAGGGTGAATGAGAACCGGTTAAAGTAACATATGACTTGGGTCTCGGGATTATCGCCAAGCGGAGAAAACAATTGTTCCACCAAGAATTAAGTACCCATTTTTATTTTCGATAATTGTAACGGAAGCAATTTGTAGCCATTGCATCTGCAGCTTTATTATCAATCCTTGGGATTTGTGAAAACTTGATTGCCACAAAATAATTTTTAAAATGCGTCCACCATGTTCTTGTAAAGATTGGCGGCTTATCGTCTTTAGTCGATAATCATCAATGATTTGATTAATGACTAGAGTTGTGAATCAGTAGACTTGCAATTATGTAATCTACCCGATCCTAATGCTATCTTTATTCTGTGGCTTGATATACTTCATACTCAGCCATGTTATTTGTACAAGGAAACATCAACTGATATGATTTTGGAATGGTATGTCCTTTAGGTGTGACAAAAAGAATCCCTACCCCTGATCCATGTTGCGTGTAAGATCCATCAAAGTACAATGTCCATGATTTCTTAATCGTTGCTGTGAAGACATTTGCATCAAGAGATTCAATGTGCATTTGGTATTCTTCTTGTAAAGGTGCTTCGGCCAGCTGATCTACGATGACCTGTCCTTTTATAGCTCTTCAATCCACATAGTGAATGTCAAACTCACTTAATATCATTACCCATTTTGCAAGTCTTCCTGTTAAAGTAGCTTTGCTTAAGAGGTATTTTAGTGGATCAATTTTGGTTATTAGCTTAACTGTATGAGCCAACATATAATGTCACAACTTTTGGGAAGAAAACACTACTGCTAGACAAGCTTTTTCGATGAAGGTTTAATTTAGTTCATGACTTGTTAAAGTTTTTCTGATATAGTATATGGCTCTTTCTTTGCCTGTAGAATTCTCCTATGCTAGCAATGCTCCCAAAGATACTTCTATTGCTGAAATATATAGTATGAGTGGCTTTCCTAGAATTGGTGGAATTAGAACTGGTGGATTTATAAGATATTGCTTGATCTGATTGAATGTTGCTTCACACTTTTCCTCCCATTTGAATGGAACATTTTTATGCAATAGATGTGTAAATGGTAAGCTTTTGTCTGCCAGTTGAGCTATAAACCTCATGATGGATTGTAGGCGTCCTTGCAGTGATCGAAGTTGACTGATATTTCATGGTGGTGACATGTCCATTATAGCTTTTACTTTTTCTGGATCAACCTCTATGCCTTTTTCTCAAATAATGTATCATAGGAGTTTTCCAGATTTAACACCAAAGACACATTTCTTTGGATTGAGTCAAACATTGAACTTCTCCATTCTGATAAATATCTTTGACAAAATTTCAAGATGTCCTTCTCTTGTGTGAGATTTAGCCAATAAGTCATCCACATAGTCTTCCATGAAAGTGTGCATCATGTCATGAAAAATGGTTGTCATTGCTCTTTGATAAGTCGCTCCTGCATTCGTTAACCCAAATGGCATTACGTTCCAGCAATAGGTACCCCAAGGGCATGTGAACATTATTTTATCTTGATCCTCTGGTGCAATCTTTATTTGGTTATATCCTGAAAACCCATCCATTAGTGAATACATTGCTTGGCCAGCAGTTAAATCAACAATCATATCTATGTTTGGCAAAGGAAAGTCATCTTTGGGACATTCTTTGTTCAAATTCCTAAAATCTATACAAATTCTAATCCTTCCATCCAGCTTTGAAATAGGTACGATATTGGAAATCCATTCTGCATATTCAATAGACCAAATGAATCCAACATCTAAAAGCTTCTTTAACTCTTCTTTAACCAATAATGCAACATGCAAATGCATTTTTCTGAGTTTTTGCTTCACAGGTTTTGCCCCTGTGTTTATAGATAAATGATGCATTATCAGATTAGGATCTAACCCTGGCATATCAGCATATGACCAAGTGAAGTTGATTTGATTCTCCTTCAAGAACTCCATGAATTTTAGTACTTCTTCCACTGTTAATGATGCTGCAAGTTACAAGATTTTTGGCTGCTCTGTTGTACTTATGTTGATTGATTCGCTGGGTCTAACCTCGTAATAGATCTTTCTTGATAATGTTTGTGAAGAGTGTCAGTTTCTCATCCAAGCAATTTCTAAAGGTTTTCACCGGCCGGATTTGCTCTTTATTTTCCTTTGTTGTGATCTACCAATCGTTGTTTTGGTTTTCACTAATAGATCTATCTTTTATTTCATTTATTTTGCAGCTAAGAGACTTGACACCTTCCCTATCAAGATCTTGAGTATGAGATTATATGATGGAACAATTGTTTTCTTGACTAGATGAACAAAGGAAATTTACAATATCCTCATCATCATGGAATGTAGGGATATGGATAGGTGCATCATCGTCCAATCAATAAGTTTCGGATAAACTAAAGGCATGGGATCATTAGGTTGGGTAAGGTCTTGAACTATCAAAGTCATGAAATGGTTGTCATTTTCATGATGGACAAGGTCTATGATGGTATTCTCCTATTGATTATCAATCTCGTTAAAATCCGAATCGTCCTCACTTGAGTCATGATCGCTTTGTAAAACATAATCAAGTGGAGGCCTTGAACTCTCTCCATGTAAGAACATGGGTGCAAATTTGTGTGTGACATCCACCATTTTCTCTATTAAGAATGTATCATTAGATACATCATCCCATTCGTATTCATTATAATCAGTGCCTGAACTATTCTGCAATTGAAAAATTGACCCATAAAATTTTTGTAGAGCGACATCTTCATGGGGTTTATCTGAAATTGATTTAGTTTCATGAGTTTGTTGTGTTTGTTGTGAAGTTGACTTGTCTGTATCTTTACCATATCCAAGTCCTATTTTATCGCTTGATGTATTGAAATAAAGTTGAATTGGCTCAATGATTCCTTTTGTTTTCTTTTTCCTATAGGAATCACTTCCTTCATAACCCATTTCTCCTTTTGCATGATAGTATACCCTTGCCATATTGCTCAAGAGGTAACTTGATGTGCAAGAGAGATTCATCTTCATCTTTGTATAGCTAACTTAGGATGTTCCTATCTTCTGGCTTCTTCTCTTCTGGTGTTAGCTTTAATGAATTGTCCATCAAACTTTGTGATTGGCACGTAAAGCTTGGGATGTAGAGGTTGTTGCACCTTTGATTTGATGTGGTTATCGACCATGTGACCTCAGAGAAGGAGGTAAGCTAGAAATGGATAGCGAATATTCACCTATTCCTTTGTCTTTAAAATGTAGCTTGGTGTCAATATTCTTTGTCAATTCTTGCAATTGACCTTGTAGATTAGAAGAAGAAATAATAAAAGCCGCCCTATTATGCGGCACAAAGACGTCTTGAGTTGCTCGGAGATTTGAACGTCGTGCTTGGGGTTATTGTAATCAGCTTGTATAGTTATCATTCATCGCACGAAAACTTGAGGCATTGATGGTAATGCTGGATGGTACTACTGCGATATCATGAATCCATGGACTACACAAAAGTATGTTATAGGAAAGATCTCGATCTAGAACCTGACAAAATGTGTTTTTCACAACAAGTCCCACTCTAATAGGTAGCATTATTAGTCCTTTGGAAGCTCTTTCTTCATCATCGTATGCCTTGATAGTTATTTTCCTCCGTGGATCAATGGAATTTTCTGATATTCCTAAGGCATGTATTAACTTTAAGGTACAAATGTTTAAACCGGCTCCTCCATCTATTAAGACATGTCTGATTTGGTGTTTATGGATCATGACTTCAAGATAGAGTGATGAATTATGCTGATGTGTCATAGAGGCATCATCTTTCGAGAATGAAAAGACAAGTGGGGAAGACAAATGGTCCCACCATGGTTGGAAATTTGTTTACATCCGCATCGTCAACAGCTAGGCTTATTAGGCAGCTTCTTCTAAAATATTCTTTGCGGTATGGGGATATTTTGAGAAGTTCAAGGATGGAGATTTGAGCTGATGTTTTTCTCAATTGATCAACTAGATTATAATGACTTGGAGGAGGAATAGCTGCCTTAGATGAACTACCTTTTAGGACAACTTTTGCTTGTCCTCTCATAGTCACATTAACCTATTGATATTCTTGTTTTTCCTTGATTTTGATAACATTAACCCATTGATCATCTGTATAGATGTGGCGGATTATGTTGTCTTCAACATTATTTATGCTTTTTGCTTTGGTATCTGATGTTTTCCCCTTTTGATAGTTTGGTAAAGGATCTTTGAATGCTTGATGATCATCATTAGTATGATTCCCTTCAATTGTAATGGTGCCATTGTCAATTAAATCTTGTACTATATTTCGCAAAGCTTGACAATTATTCATTCTATGACCTTTACATTGATGATAATTGCAATAATACGAGTCATTCCATGATGGTGGTTTAACTCGTGGCTCATAATCTCTTTGTGGTGGTAAGGTAATAACCTTATTATCAAGAAGCTCCTTGAGAGCAGACTCAAGAGATTTCCCCAAAGTGGTAAAATTTCGTTGATTTGAAAAGAATGGAGGTCTGGATGGACTTGATGTTTGGGTATTGCCAAGATTGCTATTGAAACTACCAATATTTTGATTGGTATTTTTATTGGTCATTCTTCTTGATTGGAGTTTTGTCCCTTGTTGTTTGTTGTTTCCTTTTGGTTGCTGTTTTGTTGATTGGTATTTCCTCGTTGGTTGGTTCTGTGAGCACTTGATATGTTGAAGATAGATGGTCTTGTTCGTGATTATTTGCATCTACTATACCATCATTGACAACATTTTTATTTCTATTCCAAAACCTTGTTTTATCGTTGTTGTTTTGCTGGATGAACTTGATTATCAAGTTTTATCACCCCTCGCTTAACCAAGGCTCCCTTCAATGGTGATTGTGTTTTCAATCAATTTTTCAAAGTTATGAGGACAAATTTAAGATTAAGCCTCAGAACTTACCTCTGATCTAGGCTATTGATGAAGATATCTATCTTTTTCCTTTTCAGGAATAGGAGGGAATATCATGCTGAAACAACCTTTCTCCACCTTCAGAAAAACGCAGCGGAAGCGATTCTCCTACTTTTGTTTCCCCACTTACAAAGATCAAGCATTGTTATCCGGGTGTTGGATGTTGTAGTTTATTGTGATATAAACTGATTTATTAACTCCTCAAAGGTTTTGATGGGGGAGTGATCTTGGAAAGCCACTCCATGGATTGTGCACCCAGACTTCGTGGAAATAATCACATTAAGTAGGTATTGTCATAAGCAAATTCTAGACTCATATTTCGGAAATCCCTCACATGTTCAATGGGATCAGTTTTTCCATTGTACCTATCAAATTTAGGGATTTTGCAATGTTTTGGAAAAGGGATCATTTGAAGACTCCTATCGAATGGATAAGGAGATATGTCTTCCAAAACATACTTCTTTGTTGGCACCCCCTTGCATCTCCTTTATTTTCCCTTGTAATTCTTTTATCTGTTGAGTAAGGGCACTAAAATCATTAGGAGGAGTTTTAGGATTTTGTTTAATCCCTTCTATATCAAAATTGTAAGGTAACTTAGCTCCTTGCTTAGCTAATGAAAGAAAATATATTTCTTTGTTTCGTTCTAAAATCCTTTCCATAAGATTATGGAATCAGGGATCTTGCTCTGCTTATTGAAGCTTTTCTTCTGTTAATTCTTCAACATTAAATGTTTCCTCATCTTTGTCATTATGGTCACCCATTTTGCTTGTGGTAGTTTCTCCTTCATCTTTTTCCATGTGTTTTAGAGATCTCGTGACAACAGTATAAGCTTGTTCCAAATTCTACCAACTTTTGATCAAAAGAGTGAAATAGTGCAATTTTAGATAGATATGAAAAGTTAGGATAGAATGAAGATTCTATGACCTGAAAGATTTCTGTACTTTTTAGCTCATGTTTTTCCCTAATTGAAAGGATGAAAATCTTGTTGGTGGGAATTTAAGCAAAAGATCAAGAAAAGATGATTTTGCACTTTATGAAGTTTGATCGTAGCTTCATAAAAAGATAGATTTGTGAGAAATGCCTAATGTTATTGAGTTCTCTATTGTAGAAATTGATTTGGACGAGTAGAATATTCAATTGCAGGTTGGGGAATATAACAAAAAAGAATACGTTGACTATGGTTGTGCCTTTGAGAAAGGGCTCTTCTTTGAAAGAAAGCTCGTGAGTATAATAGTTCTACAGCATAATCATCAGTGAAACCTCTAACACAGTCATGATATCTATGAAGAAAGGTTCTATATTTAAGTAAAACCTTTCGGCTTTGGTACAAGAATAGTCTTTTCTTCAATAATTTCTTGTAACTAAGTGGTTTCTTTGGATTTTTGATTCGTTTGAGAATGAATTTCTTAACAAAGGTTGTGGATTTCCAATCTCATAACATGAGAGTAATCAATGTGATTGTGAGTTTTGGATGATCTTTACTGAATTAATGTATTGAAAACACATCAAGCAAGTTGTAGAATAGTTGTGTTTAAGTCCTATTCTAAACATTAAGCGTATGATCAAAATGTTGTTCAAAAATTGTTTTCACAAGTTTCACACATGATAGATAGATCAAACAGACTCACTCTTAGTTCTCAAGTAGGTCATCATAATAATCAATAGCCCACATCTTAGAACCAACCACGCCGACTCACACAAATCGCGTCACCCCCTCAAAGGGCTTCATGCTTTGTCTTTTCCAAAGCGCTGCATTCTCAGAGTGACGAAAGTGGGATACCTAACTCCTCGGATCCACCGCGTGATTGGTCAGGATGTTCGTGAATTGACTTCTGCTAGATACTACACTAGGTTCGGTATGGGTTTCCTCGCTCGCAAGCAAGAATGATATACTCCTCAGAGACCTCCCAACCTTAGAACAAAGGCTTCTGGGATGGTTATCTTGCACACCAATCAAAAGAGGGTTTCCATTTCTTTAAATTTTATAGTGGGGTGGAATAGCCTAGCTTTGGCTTGAACCCACTTGAGTCATTCCTCTTGGGTGAGTACTTTTTCCCACAAGAGTAGGCCCTCCAAAGGATGTAATAAAGTAGTAAATTTGCATGAAATTGAAAAGGAAAGTTTGGTATTTTGATCACCCAGTTAAGGGGAGAGCATAGACCTATTGCCACAGAAAAATCAAACAAATTGTTCTTTTTAAAACCCAAATCACAATTGATCTACTCTAAGTGAAGATATTGCTTCACAACAGCAAATTGTTCAATTTTAATTGCAATATCATTGTGTAGTGACTACCCTAGATTGATTCATTTTAAAATCCATGTCTATCCTATGATTGATTCATTTTGATTAAGTGATTATCCTAGGATTGGTTCATTCCAATTAAGTTCCTACTAGCCGTGGTCACGTCGGATCCATTCAAATCATATTTAAGTTACAGATTACAATTGCAAGTTTTGAAAAATCTATGCTAAAAATAAAAATTGCGCTAAAACAGACATCATGGGTGCTATGAAACCACTTATGGGCGCTATGAAACTTCTAATGGGCATTGAGAAACCTCTGATGGGTGCTATGAAATCTATTATGGGCGCTATGAAACCTCTGATGGGCGCTACTAAACTTCCGCCGATGGGCTTATGAAACTTTTTGATGGGCACCGTGAAATTTCGAGCGGGCGCCGGTGAAACCTCCGATGGGCTTATAAAAAACTTGGCGATGGGCGTTATGAAACTTCTATGGGTGTCGTGGAAACCTCGATGGGCGCTATAACAATGTTAAAGGGTGCTAAACTCAAGGTGATTTACCGGAAGCGCGGTTTTATTGGCGATAATATCGCTTTAGCCGCGGACTTCGGTCGAAAACCCGCGAAAAGATGCGTGTTAAAATTTGGGGCAAAGGCCCCATGGTGGGTGCCAAAAATGTGTATGGGAAATATTAGTATCAAAATAAGATAAACAAAACACACAAATGAAACATTAAACTAAAGAAAGCAAGATAATTGAATTCAAAGAAAACAAACAAAGCTTCTTCAGAATCGTTCCATTATTCTCTATCTCCAGTGATTCTTTTGAAGCTGCTGCTCTCAGATTGTGTAAGCAAAGCTTTTTAGAATGGCAACCTGCCAAACGAGTATGCAAAAGGAGAGTGCTTCTCTATCCTATATGCCGGTGGAGTGAAAATGTTGATACAGATATGCACAGGGGCTGTAAATTATGGACAGGGGCTGTGGATTATGAATGCTTCTAAAACTATGAAATGAGGATGATAAGCCATGATATGGAATGCTATGCTATGCTAAAAACTGAAATGCTATGAATGCTTGAAAGCTAATTGACTATAGTTTTCCTGTATGAAAGCTTCTGTGTTTTCCAAAGACCCGACAGTCCTTTTTATAGATTTTCACAGGCAAGAGCCTGGCTGGCAAAAATCAATGGTTGTGAGATTGTCTGGTAATTTTGAATGGTGAGAGATGGAGAGGTTGAGAGGAAGATGGAAGATGTTGGGAGGTTGGAGAGAAGAATGGAGGCTTGTCTTCAACCCATGGGAACAAGCTTGCTCAGGAACAGAGGAATTTAATTTTTTGTTTTGGAAGTTTGTTTCACGGTTGTTGAAGATAATCCAAATTAATTAATTAAATAAATAAATTTATTTAATTTCATGTGAGTTTGATTTTTGATTTTAGAACTATAGAAGATTCAATTAAATAATTGAAATATTTAATTGTGAATGGACTTTAGAAGAATTAATTAAATATTTAGAATATTTAATTATGATGTGACTTTAGAAGAATTAATTAAATATTTAGAATATTTAATTATGATGTGACTTTAGAAGAATTAATTAAATATTTGGAATATTTAATTGTGAATGGAATTTTGAGGATTTTTAGAAGAGAGGAATATTTAATCCTTATTTGAGTAAAATATTCAAGCCAAGATTATATGATAATTAATATAAATAAATCGTAATGTTTATTTAATTAATTAAGAAATGGATAAGAAAAGTGATTAAATAAACTTATTTATTTAATCTAAATGAAAGAATGAACAATATAAATAAATTATTTAAATTTATTTATACGCAGATTGAATTCAGAGATTAATTAAACATTAAAAATATTTAATTAATTACTAGACTATTGTGATGTGACCATTTTTAGGTGTATACAAAAGCAATCCTTGCTTGAGGAGGAGAATCCGCATCACAAAAGAGATGATAAAAGCAATCCCCGCTCAAGGAGGAGAACCTGTATCACAAAGTAAAAATGTAATAGGTAGAGGATGTGTGAAATCCCAAGATGCTCAAAGGTGCAAGGCACAATGTAGATATGCAATGCTTAGGAAGCCAAGGAGGGAAGCAAAGAAAGCTACAAGAGCTAAGATTGTTGTTGTAATGAGCTTGTCAAAGCTTGAGAGTGCTACAAAGGGTGGTGCTAAGAAGTGGAAGAGTGGAGCTAGAGGAAGTTAGAGAGCAAAATTAACTAAAAGGATAGATTTTAATGATGGAAAAGAAGCTTCTCCAGTCGTTACAAGGAATCTCGGGCTGTTACCATTGACCAAAGGAGGTGACAAGTGGAAAACATGCACAAAATTGGTTGTTTCAACGTTGAAATGTTGCAGGATGCTAGCACGATTCATAGACATCCGCATGGCACGCTAGTGTCCAGACACGTCACACTACAAAAAAAAATGAATGGGAAAAGTGCAAGGTCTAATGCAAAGCTGACACATGAGGGTGGCTACAGAAAAGGAGTGTTGAGCATCCTAAGAAGGGAAAAAGGCTAATGCAGGGGCTAAAATGAGCCTACACAAATGCTAAGGGAGTGGACACTAAAGCAAATACAAAAATGCATGTGAAATTGCAAGGGGTGAAATTTTACAACTATACACACTCGTCAGAGTTTTTTCAATACCGTTTCAATATATTTTATACAAATGTAAGAGAAAGATGAATCTAGATGATAGAACATCTCATATAGTCAGATAATTGTACATGATAGTTCAAGAATGTTCAAATGTTCTATTGGTTAAATGGGGTTCACAAGGAACATAATTTCCAACATATGTGGAGTTATTTTGAAGCTGGACATGGTAAAGGAGAACATGATGGAGCTGGTGTGTGTGTTAAAAGAATTCTTGCTAGAGAGCAATTGAAATTTGAGCATGTAATAAAATTTAAATATGCACTTGGGATTGTAGATTGGTGCAATACAAGATTATCTACACTTGGATCAAGTGAGTACTCTACAGTTCACTAATTCTTTTGGTTGGTTGAAGAAGAGAACATTCTACTTAGACTTCATTGTGCGACAATCAGTGGATCTACTAAATGACATTCATTTAAGAGTTTGAATGCAAGCAAATGGACTATCTAGATAACAATTCTTGCATGTTTTTGTTAGTTTTGTATTTTAGGTGATTGGGAAGCATGTGAAAATATAGAATGGATTGAAGAGTGAAAGCATGGATCATTGACACTTGCACACACATAGAATCAATATGAAACAACAATTGAAGACAATCATCAAGTATTTACATCAAACGACTATGACTGTGTTTTGGACCTTGTACAAGAAGTTAATTTAATTCAATTTATTTCATTTTATTTCACTTTATTACTATTTTGTAATGCTTTTATTTATTTATATATTTATGAATGCATGTATGTAGATTGGTCACATTATATGGACATGTGCAAGTTATTGAATTAAATTTTTTTTGTAGGACATGTGTATGTTGTTGCACCTAAAGAGAATGAAGAGGAAATAAAATATTGGTTGGCTCGTTGGTGGAGAATAAACATAAGTTAATAGAACCTCAAGAAGATGTTGATGGCTATCATTATCCAATAGGTTTGGTGATCCCCTTAAGACATCCCCTTAAGCAAATTTTGATAACAAGTCTTTGATCCCCTTAAGCAAAATTTGAGAACTTCTTTGATCCCATTAAGCAAATTTTGAGAAATTATTTGATGATGGCTATCATTATCCAATAGGCTCCGTGGTGGTTGTTGGAACTTGGCTATGAAAATACCTAATAAGGAAGAATAATTTTCCTGCATTCAAAGATTATTTTACACATAAGATTATACACTACTCACATTTGGTGGTGGCAACAAATATAAAACTAGTGAGGTATTGTGGAAGACTTACAAATAAAGAGCTATGGACTATTTCTAAGGAAGAGCATGAGACAATCATAGATGTGTTGCAAAAAAGAGAGGATGTAGATGGTACAATGGAATAAGTAAATATACGTAATATATTTTTAGTTTTATATTTGTCCTTTTAAATACATTAAATACATGTTTTGATATTACTTGTGTGTTATTAGTTGAAATTGATTTAAATTGTCCTTTTATATCCTTAAGACATCATCACATACTTTGAGACAAAAAGGAGAGTGCATGCAAATTCAACCTAGAGAACATGAAATATTTGGTAAAAATAGGTAATTATTAGTTAAAATATATTTAAATACATGTTTTGATTATATATTAATTTAATGTGTGTACATTAATAGTTAAAATTGATTTATTATCCTTTTTGTATCTTTGAGCCATAATCACATTGATCTCATACTTTGAAACAAAAAGGGAAGGATGTAGATTCAACCTACACACATGTGTGGAATACTTGTAAATACAGGTACAAGTTGTGTATATGGATAGTTTTATATAAATTAAAATACATGTTTTAATTATTTCATTGATATTGCTTGTATCATTTTGATATAAGGTGGTGTGAAGACCTGCTACATTCCCCACAAGTTTCATATTTTCTTGAGATGGCATAGCGACATTTTATAAACATTGTTTTGAGTTGGCACATATGTGCATGCCAATTATACAATTAAATATTTTGTACAAATTTGTATACATGTACATACACAATTATACTCTACACTTTTATATATCAAAATCAATATTCTATATTTTGTTCGTTAAATGTGCATGTTTTCCTACTTTGAAACTTTAAATTTGATTGTATAATCACTAAATATCATGTATATTATTGTTAAATTTGGTTTTCTTGGGAAACTTCAACAAATTTTGAGAACTTCTATGATCCCCTTAAGACACCATACTAGGACCCCTTAAGATATCCTATTACGACATAAATTAAATTAACATTAACACTATTTAAATTGTATATAATATGATTGTTATGATGATTCATCCTAAATTCTAATACTTAATTATATCAATTGTGATTAAATATGAGACATGCACTTTGAATTATTTGATCCCCTTAAGATGTCCTATTAGGACATATCCTAAATATTTATATTTAATAATATCATTTTTTTTATTAGAGGTAAACATGTTTTGAAGGGGGCCCAAAACCCTTTACAAAAAAGAGCAATTGAAGTGAAAGATAACTAAATAGAGTAAACAACAGCCAAAACACAACAAACCATCATCACAACAGTAGCCAAAAAGGAAGGACAAAAACAATAGAACTACATATTCTTCAGGATATTTGTAGCTTCCCTGCCACTCTCCATAGTCTTTTGATGATCATCCATGACTTCAGACATATCTTTAACAGGGACCCCCACCTACATCTTGGTCTTATTGTGAGTTCTAGCACCAGGCCCAACCACATTTACCTCATTAATCAAAAAATTCTATGAACTAGCAGCCTTATCAACCGAAACATCCTCCTCCACTTTCCTTTCACCAGCACTAGCATCCTCACCAGGAGTAGTCTCCATTTGTTTCTTGGCTTTCTCAATAAGATTAGATAGGTCCTTAGACTCATACCTCATAGTAGATTTAGTCCCATCCTTAACCTTATCCAATTTCATAATAATCCTTTCTATTTGTTCCTCCAGGGTCAAAATTCTTTGTTCAAATTCCTACTTCATCTTCAGCATATCCTCAACAATAATCTTCAAAGAATCATACAGCTCATCAACTTGAGTCTAAACCGACAATTCTCCCACTTTGTTCACAACACCCCAAACCCTTACATTGGTTATGTTGAGCTTATGAAACACCCATTTAAACAATTTAAACAAGGAAATGGAGCCCTCCTTAGCCATACCTAGAACATTGGGAAAATCCTCCTAATCAAAGTTTAAAACATCCTTTTCCTTGACATCACTCTCCTAGGAAGAACTAACCTTATCCTAGATTGCACAAACCTCCTTACCCTTACCCCTAGCCACCAAAATTTTAATCTTGCGAAGAGAGTTAAGAATTTCCTCAACCACCAACCTCCTTCTATTCTGCACCTCCAAGTCCATACTCGAAGAACCAAAAGACTCCTACCCACCAACCAACTTCAGAGGAGACGTAGCTTGCACCTCATGTACCGAGCTAGCATACCTAATAGCCATTTAATTTTTGCTACCCTCAATCGGACCCTTCTTCCTCTTAGTCCCCAAAATAGGGGACAAACGAAGACATGTGCAACAATTTCAATCATCTCCTTCAAGATAGTAGAAGGAGCGGCAGGCCTAGTTTTACTAGGTTTTTTACCACCCTCGTCCTCACTACAAGTTTCATAATCCTTCGGGTTGGGAACCAAAACCCCTTTACCAAGTTTTCCCTTCACAAGAGGTTGTGAAATCACTTATGTAGAGGCCTAGGAATTTGAAACAACCTCCTAATACTTAATTATATCAATTGTGATTAAATATGAGACATGTACTTTCAAGTATTTGATCCACTTAAGAAAAATTTTTAGAACTTATTTGATCCCCTTAAGTAATTGTAGCGATTAAACATTAGACATGTACTTTGAAGTATTTGATCCCCTTAAGTAATTTTCTTAGAACTTCTTTGATAAGTTAATGCATTGGTCCTATGAATCACTAAATTTGTAAAGTACAAATATTTAAATTTCCTATTAATTTCAACTTTAACTTCATATGTGCATTTAATGTCACGTTAATGTCCTATTAATGTCTTAACTATGAATCTTTTGTAAAATACAAATATTTCCTATCAATTTCATATTAATTTCACATAAAATACATAAATTCACATGTGTAAATTACTAAAATTAATAAAGTCCATGAAACAATATATTAAGTCCATGAGAATACTAAAATATATATTGAAATACTGAAACTTGTACATATGTAATCCATGAAATAATCAAATACAACTCATGAAATAATCTAACTCATATCGTCTCTATAATCAAGAGACCTCTTCACACCACACAGACTCCCCAGATGACCTAAATTATTTTGTACAAGAGAAAGAAAGTTGAAATCAGATGTAAGACAATTAAAAATGATTTAATGGAAATTTAATTTATAATTTCTCATAAAATTAAATTACCGTGAGAGGCTACTCTACATGCTATGGTATACCTAGACCTATCTCTATATGCTCTGAATCAATCTACATACAAGAGAAAGAAAGATGAAATTAGATGTAAGATGATTAAAAATGATTTAATTCAATTTAATTTATAACTTATATTTAAATTATACAGTAAGAGGTTTTTGTGCATCCTTTGTTCCAAGACCTATCTCTACATGCTTAGCTACAAGACATGTCTCATGCTATAAAAGAAGAAAAAATTAAAATGTATGAACATATATTTATATATTCAATTTTAAATTTCGTTTAAGTTATTCACAATGTATAAATTGTAATTGGTCCTTTAAATAAATCAAAAATTTAAATTACCATATGAGGTTGCTCTACATGTCTTGGTTGAGGTGGTGTGACCTCATCAAGGTAGAAAGTGGCACCAACAAAGTCCTACATGGTCAAATTTAAAGTACATGTTTACTTGAATTAGGTTTATATATATATATATATATTCAAGTGCATACTGGAATAGGGGCAAATTAAAATCTATTTAAAATACCAACAAATTGTGTACACACGTGTAGATTTTTTTTTAAACAACATGAAATTTGTATTTCTCCTAAATTTCTGCCACATCAAATTTGTGTTTGATCCCCATTCTCATGGTTGTGTAAACCTACATATACATAGACTTAACATTTATAATATTTACTCAAGTACATGCACCTTTGATATATAGTGAATTCAAAATACAAAATTGTAAGTATAGTAATGTTGATCATAAGAGCTTGCACTTCTCCGAACAACCTTATGGAAAATTTAGTGAGTGAGGAACTAAATTTTGCCTCATTGAATAACCTCCAAGATTTTTATAGAAGCTAGCTCTCCTCTAAGTGCTTGGGAAAAGGGAAGGAAAAATGCAAGAAAACAAAAAGGTAGTGATGCGCTAAAGGTTTTACAACATTTCAAAGCTTATCAACTTCTTACTTCACTCAAAAGGACACAAACTGCCATAGACCCTTCAATGTTGGGAAGAGAACGAACAACTAAGGCCTGAGAAAGCATAGAGCAGTCATTCAAATCTCCCTGCAAGAAGCACCCATTATGGTCTAAAAAAAATAAGAAACCCAATATTAACAGGAATGTTACTTTATAGAACCCTTTTACTCTTACAACATAGTGTGGAAGTTAGCATAATCTCTACAAAAAATGAAAGAGTATAATAAACATGATTCAATTTCTAAAAGATAGCATCAAACACAAAAGCTAATGGCATATGAAGTAATCACCAAGACCATACTTGCGTAAATTGACATAGAGCATTCAACATGTGCAAAATACAAATAAAAAAACATGTAACATAGGCCATATAGATGCACAATCTCATATATTTCTTTCTACTATTGCTTGTTCTATAGTAAATCATATAAATGCAAAGGTTGAATACCAATCTGATAAATAGTCTTGATAATTTAACATGCCAAAGAGAAAAACAAAGCTCTGAAAAGGTCTTTCCTACTCCCCTACTCTAATCACTTAACAGATAGAAAATTTATCTATCCTGATATAACTAATGATGATTTCTCCCCATTGCAAACCCCTTTTATAGAGCCAGAAGGATGAGGTGATGTTGAAACCAATAGAGTTGGCCCCTGATAGGTGTCTTCGTCCAATACACTACAATTTGATCTAAGATTTGATTAGATCACAACAATCTTTGCTAATAAAAATTGAGTTGCTTCATTAATGGCTCTAGATGTTGTAGAAGCTTTGCGAAGATATGTTGTCAGAGAAGGATTGAATATTATTATGTCCTAGAAAATTTTTGATCCGATTAGTTGTGAAGAGTAATGACACTACCCCAAAGGTTCAATCCCGAAGACATGAGACCAATTGTACCTTTCAAAAAACTCCACCAAAGGAAAAATACACCCATGGGTGAAACAACCCACCCGACAAAAGTGAGTGGCGGGGCATGTTGGCAAGCATTTTCCAAATCCATGAGAGCAACTTAGGGAAAATCCTGGCCATACAACCACATGTCTTGTTTCAAACCTAATAGGAAAGCGACATATGGAAAAGTCACACAACCACTACATGGCACATTGTACTCCTTTATGAAGAATAACTCCTAGCCTTCAGGGCGTGGTGCCATCAAAATGTGAAAAATAAGTAAGGGCCAAAAAGAAGACTGCAGGGGCTAAAAAACCAAAATAAAACACCTAGAGCGAAATTGCTTCACAATTTTTGGCAACTCATGGGGGACCTTTGCTTACTGAGGAATGAACCCAGATATTAAATAATCCTCAAAGTTTGAGGAAAGCAACATGCTGAGACACCCAGTCTTCATTAGAGGGCACACAATGTCTCATAGGCTTAATTGAGATCAAGAACTTCTTTGAAAGAAACTCCTCCCCATTGTGATGAAGCGGCTCCAATTTGATCATAGAGTTGGGAAAGAAGAAAAAGTTCCTTCTCGATTTCCTTGATTGTTGGTGATGAGCTCAGATCTTGGAGCTTGGCAGAGTCTTGCTGCTTGAGCTTGATCACCTCTTTGACCTATTCTATAGTCAATACTCCCCTATCTGGTGAGAAAAAGGTGGGAAGTCCAAAGTGGATCAGAACCTCGAGGTATGATTTTATCTCGCCAACCTTCTTAGTCAATGTTGACTGATAAGCTCTACTTTTCAGTGTGACCTGGTTGTAGACGATAAATTCATTTTCCTTCCTTGCAACTGCTCTTCGTTCAGAGATCCCAACATCCCTTAATGCTTCCTCAGTTTCATTACACATATTTTTGATCAAACCTCCTGATTCTTTAGGTTGAGGAGTTCTTGCATCTAGAATCTACTCAACTGTTGGGCCAACCTTCACATTTAAATCATGTGCATCTATTAGAAATCTCAAAACTAGTTTTAGGGCCACCATTGCAACCATGATCCTTTCCCAATGGGAATAAAATAACCTATGGAGCATCAAGAGGAGCCCGAACCCTTAGGTCGTGCTAGTTTATACTAGAAATGGGATTCCCTAGCCTCCAAGTCTTTCTTCAACTGATCTATTTCTTGAAGAGAATTTGCCAACTCTAAGTGCAACTTCTCTATTTCTCCATTATGAGTCTATAGAATAGACTCAAGGTCTTTCTTCTCACATCTTTCTTTCTCTGTTTCTTCTTGGGCTTCCTAGAGATCACCAAGTGCTTTAACCAAATCTTCTTGCAAATCAGCCTTCTACTTGTCCATTTCCTGCAACTCCTTTTGCAACTTTGCATATATAATGTTTTATCAGCCCTATGTGTCCTCAAGCTCCATTGGACTCTGTTGATGCTCTTCAATGTCTTGTTGCATTTAGAACCTCATATTTTCAGTTGCCTTACGCTCAGCCTCGACCTTGCATTCCAATCTTTGCACCTTGGCATAAAGCTAGTCTCTTTCACTCTAATTTTCCTCGAGTGACTTAGCCACCTCACCTTTCTAATCCTATGGTTGTCTTAAGCAGTTCATGTCCATATCCTTTACCTTGATCTCTACCTAAAACCTTTCCATTGTGGCCCTCACATTCACTAATTCTACCTCACACTTTTTCAATTTCTTATCCAACTTCTCATAATCAGTGTAGACCACCTTTTGTATTGCTTTGGAAAGGTCTATTTTGTCATGTGGTAGAGGTTCACTTAGGTTGAGGACCACAGTTTAGATATCATAATCCTCAAATTTCATCTCTCCCTTTGTTTTGGATACCTGTGGCCTCATAGCCGAGATCATTAGAGCATTTTTCTCCTTATCAAAACATGTTTCTAGCTTTGGAGTGACTAGATTTGTCGTAGCTTTCACCCACAATTTCTATTTTCACTCTTGTTGGGCCTGCTTGGTTAATTCTATGTGGGTCTGGAGGTTCTGGAGACTCAATACTTTCTGCAATAAGGAAAACTCTTGTGGGAAGACCATAGAGGGTAATAGTAGGGGCACCTTCAACCAATTGGGTTTGCGGGGAAGTAAAGGGAAGTGCTATTGGGGAAAGAGTTGGGATACCATGTATGACCTGAGAAGGAAAGGAAGTATTCATTGGAGTAGAAGGGTCAATGGGCAGAAAAAGAGGTGCATTCCTAGAAGTAGGAAAAGGCAATGAAACCTACAACTTGAGTGGCTCTAGGTTTACAACTTGTGCCTTAGATAGGGTGATCAAATAATCAATGGTAGCTGCAGAAGAAAATGCATGTTCAACACAGGGTATCTATATGGATCTCACTATCAAATATAGTTAGGGGTGTGTTAAGAATGAGGATATTAGAATTAGTGGATGGAAGATTCTACTCTACAGGTCAGGGGATAGTAGCAACTAATGATGCAGTAGAAGAAAGGACGGCAGGTGTGAAACTTACCTAGATGATTGGGGCCAAAGATACTAGTGGAGTGAAGTCCACTTCTTCTTCTCCCCTAAGGATCCTGGTCTTCCTAAGTCTTTGATTCTCCTTTTCTTTGCAGTGGGTGCACTGGTTGCTTTAGATTCTTTGGCGGCTAATTCTGACAAACCCTTTCGCAGGATGTTGGTGGAGGATGAGATCTATGATCCCTATATTTTGGTCCCTTTTCCTTCCCCTTTCCCGCTTTGGGTGCTTGAGGCGGGGGTCAAAAACTGGTGCATGTTCCTATTCAGGTTCTTGATCAATCTCCAAGTTGGAATTGGATCTGGCCTCATCATCATAAATATCTTTGAAATGCTCGTCCATTGCTTTAATTGTTCCAAATGGGGTGCTTAGATGTTTTGTCTCTTGTAGATAACTGATCCAAAAATCATCTATCTTCCTTTTCAACCACCCCAAATTTTTCAATAGTCTTTTGAGAGATTTATCCATTTGGACACTCTATCAGAATTTCACCACCCTTGGGTAGAAGTTGGGCCACGGGGGTCGCATGAATGGTATAAAGGCTAAATCAATATAGACCTCTGCCCTCTCCTCGGTCAGGTTCTTTTGTGCTTCCCAATATGGTTGCTCTTCATCCTTGAATGAAAAATACCCAATGGGATTGTATTTCCACCTATCACAAATGTGAACTAGGCCAAGGTGGGCCAACTTGCTAGTTAAGACATCCTTCTCCCTCCTTGAGATCATTACCTGACTTTTGGCAATGGTAAGGGGAAGTGTGTAAAGTGATTTCTTGTGCCTCCTGACACCATAAGAATTTTCGACAATTGTTTCTTGATGGCATGCCTCCAAGGTGACTACCCTTTCTATAACAAATTTTGGCAAGCTGAATTTAAAAGAGTGACCATAATCGCTTAATTGCCTAAGCATCCTTTCTGCAATTGCCTCAGCAAAATCAAATTGCTTTTGGCTCTTTTCCTTCTTCAGCATGAAATCTAGGCCCATTTATAATTCATGAACTTGGTCATCCTTCTCATGACCATACACAAAATCCAACATTGAAAATATGACCTACAAGTCAGAATGGAATTTCCTATGTAACAGAGGGAAGACAATTTCGTTGTTCTCTGGTTCCTCATTCATTTCGTCCTTATAAAATTTCAACTATGTTTCCCTAGTTGCCCAGAACTCCTCCATTTTTCCATTGTAGAACCTTTTAGTACCCCAATTTGAGGGGATACATAACATATCTCAGATAGTTGCCACATTGATGGTGATC
>VDFB02058304.1:0-10685 GCA_007258455.2 Sequoia sempervirens
TTTTGGGGGATGAAATGAATTCATTCAAAATTTATTTTTTTGTAATTATGTAGTCCTTATTATAAGCTTCCAAAAATGTATAATTTTAATTATATTTAATTTGGTTATTATATTTATTTTTTATTTCTTGTGAATGTAGGTTTTTCACCAAAAATCAAGCTTTTTGTTCTGCACATGTGGAAAAATAGAATATTATCAAAAATAAATTTGAAAAATATGAGTGCACCAGATATTGGAGTCCTTGATCCAACAAAAATTAAATTGAATTTCGATACATAAAAAAAAAGTTACGCGTTATACAGTCGCGGTATGTCTAAATTGTAATTTGTTTGACTTTAAAACTTGATTAAAGAAAAAATATTCAATACAAAACTATCTAACCAAGTGGAATCACTAGATATCAAAGTTACAAATCTAAATTTGAAAGAATTAGAATTTTATCCTTCATGGAAAAGAAGTTATGCATTATATGGTGAGTCACTTTTTTAAAATGTTGTTTTATGAAAAAAATTAGTTTTCGAGGGAAATGGAAAAATAAGTGCAATCTGATTTAAAAAAATTTGAAAAAAATATATTTAGAATCTACAGACAAAATTTCATGAAACTATAGTTTGCGTCATCTTCAAATTCCTCACGGTTTAGCCACTATAGGTGCCCGAAAGTGAAGATTTAGTTAAGAAAAAATATTTCAATGTCCAACATGGCCAAAAATTATAAACCACTATTGTGGGATCACCCCAATACGCTCAACGCTCAAACTTGAAGAAGGCTCAAATTATACAGCCATTAACCAACGATGCTCAAATAAAACCAAAAAAGTAGATGGCATACAAGTTAAATTTGATTTCTCCTTCTCAATTTTTTGTTTCTGTTTATTTTGGGCTCCCGTGTCTATGTTTCTTATGAGTTCTTGTGGTTGGAATGGAATTTCTTCCATGTGCTATGTTAGTTGAAACGGAACTGAAGTTTGTTGTATATCAGTTTAAATTGTTTGCTATATCCACTCTCCATGTCTCCATAGTCACTTCCACGTATATAGTTGGTTGAAACTAAACTAAGAGTTTATTCATTCACTGTCAAGCTTGTTCATTTCTTGTCGAACCATTATCGAACTAATTGAGGAAAAAGAAGCAACAATATTTGCACTTTCACTATTGATTTGGAGTATGAAAAATTAGTACAATAGAAAAGAAAACAAGATGGGATTTCATTCTCTTCTTGATGTACGCTCAACACTCAAACTTCAAGAAGGCTCAAATTATGCAAATGTTAACTAATGGCGCTCAAATAAAACCAAAAATGTAGCTTGGCGTAGAGGTTAAATTTGATTTCTCCTTCTCAATTTTCTGTTTCTATTTATTTTGGGCTCCCATGTCTATGTTTCTTCTGAGTTCTTGTTGTTGGAATGTAATTTCTCCCATGTGTTCTGTTAGTTGAAACAAAACTGAACTTTGTTGTCTATTAGTTAAAACTGTTTGCTATGTCCACTCTCCACATCTTCATAGTCACTTCAACATATAGAGTTAGTTGAAACTAAACTAAGAGTTTATTCATTCACTGTCAAGCTTGTTCATTTTCTATCAAACCATTTCCAAATTGATTGAGGAAAAAGCAGCAACAGTCTTTCCACTTTCACTATTGATTTGGAGTATGAAAAATTAGTACAATAAAAAAGAAAACAATATGGGATTTCATTCTCTTCTTGCTGTATGCTCAATGCTCAAACTTCAAGAAGGCTCAAATTATATAGCCATTAACCAATGGCGCTCAAATAAAACCAAAAAAGTAGCTTGGCAAAGAGGTTAAATTTGATTTCTCCTTCTCAATTTTCTATTTTTGTTTATTTTGGGCTCCCATGTCTATGTTTCTTCTGAGTTCTTATTGTTGGAATGTAATTTCTCCCATGTGTTCTATTAGTTGAAACATAACTAAAGTTTGCTTTCTATCAATTAAAACGGTTTTCTATGTCCACTCTCCATGTCTCCATAGTCACTTCCACGTATACAGTTAGTTGAAATTGAACTAAGAGTTTATTCATTCACTGTCAAGCTTGTTCATTTGCTATCAAACCATTTCCAAACTGATCGAGGAAAAAGCAACAACAGTATTTGTGCTTTCACTATTGATTTAGGTATGAAAAATTAGTACAATAAAAAAGAAAACAAGATGGGATTTCATTCTCTTCTTGTTGTACGATCAACACTCAAACTTCAAGAAGGCTCAAATTATACAACTGTTAACCAATGGCAAGCTCAAATAAAACCAAAAAAGTTGCTTGGCATAGAGGTTAAATTTGATTTATCCTTCTCAATTTTTTGTTTCTATTTATTTTGGGCTCCCGTCTCTATGTTTCTTTTGAGTTCTTTTTGTTGGAATCTAATTTCTCCCATGTATTTTGTTAGTTGAAATAGAACCAAAGTTTGATGTCTATTACTTAAAACTATTTGCTATGTCCACTCTCCACATCTCCATAGTCACTTCCACGTATACAGTTAGTTGAAATTGAACTAAGAGTTTATTCATTCACTGTCAAGCTTGTTCATTTGTTGTCAAACCATTTCCAAACTAATTGAGGAAAAGGAGCAATAGTCTTTGCAATCACTATTGATTTTGAGTATGAAAAATTAGTATAGTCAAAAAGAAAATAAGATGGGATTTCATTCTCTTCTTAATGTACACTCAACGCTCAAACTTTAAGAAGGCCCAAATTATACAGCCATTAACTAACGACACTCAAATAAAACCAAAAAAGCAGCTTGGCATAGAGGTTAAATTTGATTTCTCCTTCTCAATTTTCTATTTCTGTTTATTTTGGGCTCTCGTGTCTATGTTTCTTCTTAGTTCTTGTTGTTGTAATGTAACTTCTCCCATGTGTTTTTTTAGTTGAAACAAAACTGAAGTTTGATGTCTATCAATTAAATTTTTTTTCTATGTCCACTCTCCATGTCTCTATAGTCACTTCCACATATATAGTTAATTGAAACTAAACTACTAGTTTATTCATTCATTGTCAAGCTTGTTCATTTGTTGTCAAACCATTTCCTATATATTTGCTAGTCCATTCTCCACATCGCCTAAGCTGTTCTCCACGTCTGAGAGACTACTATATTGGATTTTCCTATTTTTCTTTTATCTCCTTAATATCGTTTGTGTGTAATCCTCTATAAATAGAGAGGCAATGTAAGCTATTTGGAATAATGAATAAAATATGTTTCTGTATGCTATAACATCCGTATTACTATCACTTGTGTTCTATTTTTCTTGGTTTCACTATTTTCTTTTGTGGGTGAAACGATCCAATAGTTTTTTTACGGCTTCATTCTCCCAATGTAGCAGAATATTTAATATAATGCGCTCTAATTCATCTAAATACAACTTCATTTTCTTGCATGATTTAAATTATAGAGTCGTTAACCAACGACGCTCAAGAGCATCTTTACACTTTCACTTTTGTTAGTGGTAGGGTAATGGTAATAATTAATCTATTTGAGTTCCAGACCATTTATCTAAATAATTTATATATGATTAGTTTTGCAAATTCCAATGGTAGTAAAAAGAATAAATTTGAACTTATCTTTTCTTTTTTCTATGTTAATGGATAGGGACCATAATGTTCTAAACTATTTTTTAATAAAAATATATTTATTTACATCTATGGACATAAAAAAAATTTAAAGGAAGGTACACTTGAAGACATAGAGAATAATTAAATCATGTTGTGTGCTCGATCAAAGGTATAGACATATTTAGTTGAACAAATATACATATAAATTTTCAATGGTGTTTGTGATAAAAATTGTAAATAAGTCTCTTTATATATATATTTCTAGATTTGTTTTTAATGCAATAATTAGTGTGTAAGGATGATAAATTTATATGCTAACTAGTTAGTAAACAATATAAATTTAGCAAGCTTTTGGTCTTCAATTTTAAATTTTGGTTGGGAACTTGGGTCAATTCAATAGATCCTATAGGATTTTAAAAAATAAAAGAATTAAATAAATTCTAGATTTTCTTCTGGCACCATCCAAAGGTTGCCTAATTTTCACCTATGCTCAACATGTTTGGCTTAATAGAGTAGTTTTTATTAGAGGTCAAAATTTCACATGTATGGTAGTAGAGTTTTAACTTCTTATAGTTATCAAAAAATCTCTCTTTGAGCAACAATTTTTTTTTAAAGGAAGATATATTTCAAGACACAAGGAATAAAGTTGTGTGTCCTACCAAAGGAGTATATCACGATAAACATCTTTAGTTATGAAAATAACTAGAAATCAAACCTTGGTGTGCATGTCAAAGAAGTTTGGAAGATCAATTAGCAATTTTTTTCTAGTTTTTACATAAATTCATGCAATATATGAGATCAATTGTTTGGCCATTAAAAAAAATGTTTTTTGCAACTAAATGAAAAATCCACCCTCCCTATGTACATCTCTTTGTTTATTTTTGTCTATCTCTCTCTTCCTCCCTTTTACCTTCTATGCTTCTCTATTGTTTCACATTGTTTCTTCTTAGTATTTATGTATTTCTTGTATTTAAATTTGAGTTGCTATTATTATTTTGTACCTAGCCTTACATTTATTTATAGTAATTGTAGACACATAAAAATAACCTAGGCGTGCAGGCTCTATTTTTCTATGACTTACCATATTTCTTCTCAACATAATTATGTCCTATGGTCCAAATTCGACTATTAATTAAATAATTCTTAATTATTTAATTAATTCATATCTTTTATTCCTCCTAACTATTTAAATAAATAAATTATTTAAATGCATCACTAATTTCCTATGTCTCTCTATAATTAGATAAATTCCTAAATTTATTTAATTATTATCCACTTTATGCTTTTTCTCTATAATTAAATAATTTTCATTAATTATTTAATTATCCCTTTGTCTTTTCCTCCAAATTTAAATAAAAAAATTTATTTAAATTCACTCTCACATTCTCCCACCAAGTAAATAATTAAAAATTATTATTTACTATCCTAGTCCCACATTCCTTGAATTAAATTAATTTTTTGAATTCAAATGGTCAACTTAGCCTCTTAAATCAAATAATTTTAAATTCTTATTTCATTCTCCCACAATCTCTTTTTTTGTGCCCAATATCCTCTTGTCACATGTATTCTTGACCATTGATTTAATTTTCCCAAAATTAAATCATAGCCCTCCATTTCAAATTTGACGCTAATTTTTTCCTAACCCTAGTTGCTAGTTGTCATATTCAATCTTAGCCTTCCATCTTAGGGCATTTTTCAACTCTTGATCCTGGCCATTCAACCAAAACATTAACTTCTATAAAAAGGCAATGTCAGCCTCATTTGTCACACTTCATGCTTGAGACTTTGGGCTTGAGACTTCTTCATGCTTGCAATTTCTGAGCACACTTGCAATCTTGAGTCAAATCCTTCAATATTTTTCTAGGTCTTTGTCATAGGTCATAGTTTCTCATAAAAATATGAGGGAAAATACCATTTGCAACAAAATGGAGAAGGGAAATGAAGGTGAATCATGGAGGGCATGAAGGCTTTTGGTGAGATTGTTCCTTTTGTTGATGCTTTTATATTCCATTATGCTTCTTTGTTAACTAGGGTTTAGTTTGTTTATGGTTTATCGATTGCTAACCTAAAATTTTCCTTAGTTACATTTGGTTAACCCGACGTAAAGGACAAATTTTTTTACAGATTTTCTATGGATTTTTTAGATTTTTTCATTTTTGCAAGTTTTAGGTACGGTTCGATGCAATCGCAAAAGCTAAAATGATGCAATTTCCAGGATGAGCGACACAATTGCTTTGCATAAGGGTATATTTTGACTTTGTTTGATTTATGGTTATTTCTATTGGATCTGGGTTATTTAGCTTTCATGTTTTGTCAATCTAACCCTAGGGACAATAGAAATAACCAGAAATCAAACAAAGTCCAAAATATACTTATATACCAAAATAATTGTCACTACATCCTGGAAATTGCATCATTTTAGCTTTTGTGATTGCATCAAGAGCTGTACCTAAAACTTACAAAAATGAAAAAATCTAAAAATCCATACAAAATCTAATGAAATTGTCCTTCACGTTGGGTTCACCAAATGTAACTAAGGAAAAACTCAGGTTAGCAATAAACAACATAAATAAACTAAACCCTAGTTAACAATGAAGCACAATGGAACATAAAAGCATAAAAAAATGAACAATCTCACCAAAACCTTCATGCACTCCATGATTCACCTTCATTGCCCTTCTCCATTTTGTTGTAAATAAGATTTTCCCTCAAATTTTCATGAGCAACTATGACCTATGACAAAGACCCAAGATTTTTTTTGAAGGATTTGACTCAAGAAATTGCAAGTGTACTCAGAAATTTGCAAGCATGAAGTGAAAAAATGAGGTTGAGATTTCCCTGTTATAAAAGAGTCAAGATGAATGGCCAGGATTGACAATTGACAAATGCCCTAAGATGGAAGGCTGAGATTAAATATGACAACTAGCAATTAGGGTTAGGTCGAGAAATAGGAATTAAAAATTTGAAATAGGGGCTATGATTTGTTTGAAAAATTAAATCATTGGACAGGAAATACATGTGACAAGAAGATATTGGGCACATAAAAAAAGAGATTTTTGGAGAATCAAATAATAATTTAAAATTATTTTATTTATGAGGCAGAATTGACCTTTCAAATTAAAATAAATTTAATTCAAAAGTGGTGGGACTAGGATAGTAAATAATGATTTTTAATCATTTACTTGGTGGGAAAGTGGGAATGGGAATTTAAATAAGGGAGACAAGAAATTAGGAGGTATTTAAATAGATAAATATGATTTATTTATTTATATATAATCGGGGAGGAATACAAAATATATGAATTAATTAAATAATTAAAATTATTTAATTAATAGTTGAATGGACCATAGAACATAATTAGTATTATTTTAACTATGTTGAGAAGAAATGGTAAGTCATGTGGGGAAAATAGAGCTGTGACCTAGGTTAGTTTATGTGTCTCTAATTTTTATTTTTGAATTTGGGAGATGCCCTTTGAATGTTGAAGGAACTAGCATTATTCAATCCCATTTTTTTCCAATAATAGCAAAATCATCATTACTCATTATGTAGGTCAAACCTAATTTTACAATGGATTAGGGAAACATTTTCAAGCACTAACTTATTATGAGGCACTTTTAAATACAATGGGTCACAAAAATCCTATAATTGTAAGGAATTGGGAGGTAATACTTCCCGTGCGCTAAATTCAAATATGGATTTATGGCAATTTTCAATGTGCTATGTTGAAATAATAGTATTGGAATAAAGAAATTTGTCATGTCTAATATTTTATAGACCTTAGCACTACATGGAGCATTGACATAGGAATTGTTTAAAATTAAATTTAAAATCATTTGTAGCATAAAAATATTATACACTACGGTTTGTAAGACCCTGCTTTTCCTATGATTAAAACCCAACCTAACTTGTTTTATGTTTTCATAAATGGGTGGTAAGTGGTATTATGGGCAATAAATAATGTTATTGTGTGACAATATTCTTGTATTTCATTTTGACATTTGTTTCATTATCTTGCCATGAAGGTGTTAAACACTCATGAAGTGTGAGATATAAATTGAAATTTTAAATGAAATTATATGTAAAATATTAGGATATTCAATTAGAGAATTTATGTGATATACGATTGTTGCTTATGGTTTCATTGGTAATGCACAGGAAAGTAAGGATGTCAGTATCAGGAAGGAAAACCCTCGAAAAGCAAATCAAAAGACACCTTCTTGTGGTTATGAATTTGACCCCTTTTGGGGCTTATAAAGAAACAAAGTTAATGTGTTGCTAGATTAAGGTGTGAGGTTTGATATTAAAAGGATAACTTACTTTTGGTTTTTGAGGGCATTTAGAGGTGAGTCATATGGGTTTAAGTGGGGTTAGGGTTTAGGAACCCCTATCTAAAATTGAAAATTCGGATGGATCCTTAAATAGGGCTTTAAAGAGGGTTGTTGGTCAATTTCCTTGGTTGAGATGCAAAAAATTAACCCCCTAGGGTCTATACCATAGTAATAGGGGTCAAATAGGCATACAATAGTGCCCTAAGGACATGATTTGACTCCTCAAAAGTCCTCATAATGAAGAGTGACGAATTTTAAGGAGGAAAGAATGGTGTGAAAAGATGGAGTGGTTGTCCAAATGCATGTTCTCATTTATGAGGAAATGACCTTCATTGATGGGGAGAAGTACACTCCACACCTCCCCATCCAAGAGTTGAAATTTGTGAAACTTCTATATAATTGGGGAGGAAGGAGGAGTGGGGTGCTACCCACTTCTCCTCTTGGAGAACTTAAATGGAGATGATGGAAAGAATGAGGGGGGGGGAGAGGAGTCTACATTTTTGGAAAGATAGTGAACAAGAGGGCTTGGGCTTGGAGAGGAAAGATGGATGGAAAAGTTCAATCCCTTCACCTAAAGGAAAAGAGATAAGTTCTTCCTACTTTCATTTACTCTTGTTTATTGGTTGTAAAAAAAAAGGTCACATAGTGTAGAGATTATGGTTGAAAATAGAAAAAGACAGCCTAGATGTATGAAAATGGTGCTATGCTAGTTCTATCATTTGTAAAAATGAGAAAAGACTCCATTACCATCATGGAGATTTAATAAATCCTTGCTCGGGGGTATGGCTAGAGCCCACGAGGCTCCATGACGCCATTATGGTAGGGTGGAGAGCAAGCTCGAATCATATGTGTTCCTTTCATGGTATTTCTTTAAAATTTGGTTGTAAGTTGGAAAGCTAGTGTTTTATTGTAACATGAAAGAGATTGAAAAAGAGCAAGCCTTAATCAGTTGTGTGCCTTTCATTTTATCTGTTTAAATTTGTTTGAAATATGAAATAACTAGTAGTTTGTGCAAAATGAAAGAATGGGAAAAAAAAAAAAAACTAAACTAAACTAAACTAAACTAAGGCTTATTTCATTGCATTTTAGTTGCTTCCTTTTTGAATACCTATTGAATCTTCAAAAGTTAAATAAGGAATTTGTGTAGTGTTATGGGGAAGGTAAAATCCTCTATTGCATATGTTTGCATATGTCCTCAAATGCAAAAGGAAGGACAAAATATTTAGATCTCAAATCTCTATGATTGCAAGACCAAAGAATAAATAAAATAAAATTTATGTCTATAATATTACTATAGGAACACCTAGCTGCTACAGGAATGAAACAGTTTAAATGGAACGTTATTTGTAGTTACTTTTTGAATGAATGGGTCTTGAATGAGTTTGTGTGGTTGCTATCTTTGGAAGCAAGTGGGAATACGTTAAATTATGTGTAGGTTTATGTCGTAATAGTGATGCTACTAAATTTATGTTTAAACAAGAAAAGAAAAACAATTAATGGAAATTGGGTTTGGAAAGATAAGATGTCCCTGTGCGCCTGAGTATTCTGCAACCACAAAAGAAATCTAAATAGATACATACATATATATACACATATAAGAATTTAAATGCTAAACTAATATTTATCAAGATTTTGTTTTAAAAGAAAAAAGAAAAGAAAAAGAGGGTTGTGTGAAGGCTGATCCCCGCACACAGTCCACCTCATAAAGGGGACAACTCCTTCCTGCTTTGGCTCGATGCATAATGCGCTGCATGGCTCTTATAAGCTTTGTGATCCTGAAATAATTTTTCATTGTTGAGATGTCTACTATAGCAGCAACCATAAGAGTAAAATTTTGTTTAGTAGATACGTCCCTACCTTGCCTTCAATGGACGTGCAAAGATCTTTATCACTCTGGAAAAATAACTCAAATGAATTTAAAAAAAAATATCCTTGAAGAATGTAACTGCACATTACTGGCATTTAGATGCCTGGATAGGACCATGAACAGGTTAAAGAACTTGTGACCAGCACATGTAAAATTAGTAGCTGGACATTATTCGAGTTATGGTGCTTATTGTTGAGAAAATACGCACATGCAAATGAATTAAACAAAGTTTAGATGGCTTGAAAAAAAAAAAAAGAAAAAAAAAAGAACACTGCCTTCAGTTCCAGTCGCACAGCTTAAGATTTCGCACAAAGCGAGTTGTGCTATCAACAATGTTGATGGCAAATGATGGGCAGAGCTGAGAAGGAAATAATATGAAACCCCACCAATGCAGATTTTATTCTTCCTAAGAAAATAAGAAAGAAAAGGAGAGAAGGTGAGAAAAAAACCATTCGCCCCACAGATGTTGCTTCAATCAATTCACTGTAAGTTACGAGCGTACTATCCTGCAAGCTCAGACTTGGGTTTATAGGATAGTCAAGGTCTTCATTTAACGTGCAAGAAGGCGTGATCCAGGCGCTAAGGCAAGCTAATAGGGAAAAGAAAATCATCTGGCTAGGCATTAATGTCATCTAATTGTACTGTCAGGCTAGGATCAATTTTTTTTTAACAATAAACTTAAAATTGTCATCATCATTCAGAAGTAGTTGTGTCAGAAGACGTGAAGTGTAGTGTTTTTTTTTTTAGGAAAAAGGAAAAAACTCCTTAGCAGCCACGGTGAGAATTCAGGCTTGAGCTGTGAGTTGAGAATTTATTCCAACGACTTCCATCACTCATATTTATTCACTTCAACGGTCCATCTGCAAATAGTCCCTACGCCACGCCTTCTTCAATGCTTCGATGGACACCTATAAGTATGATA
>VDFB02058307.1:0-42651 GCA_007258455.2 Sequoia sempervirens
CTATCACAACATTTTTCTGCTCCTTTCTTCCAAATCTCAAAACACACATTATTATTTATTTCAATTTTCAAATCTATTCAAATACAAATTTTCAATCACAATTCTTAAACCTGGACTATTTATTTCATTACCCGTCCACGTACAACCTTCACCACCACAGTGCGACTATAATGACACAATGATAGCCATTGTAACCAGTCATGAAACGGAAATAAAAACTACACATAACTAACAAAACCATATATTCCAACTAACCCTTATTGAAACAGTGTGTTTGCCATTTATTCTATGCATTAACTCCTTAAAAACAATTACCAAATCATACCTTAACCGACGTACGGTTTTTTTTCTCCCTCCAACAATCACTATTTAAGATAAATCTATCCCTTTAAGAAAACCCAAGTGAGCTTTGTTTCTCTCATCTGTTGCAGATCTCCTCTGAATTAACTTCATCAACATCAATGGAAGGCAAAAGAGTAACACTCAAGACTTGGGATTCAAAAGAATTCATTTTGGATGAAAGCGTGATGATGTATATCCAATTCCTTAAAGATTTCATCCAAGACCTCAACAACATGAAGAGCGATTGGGACACAGTAGTAATACCCATGGATGACATTTCTGGCAGGTTGTTGGAGAAACTGCTAGTTTACTGTAAATATCATGCCACTGCCAAATCCAACAATACAAGCCAGGAGGCTGTGAGTGAATGGGATCTTTTGTTTATTGATGAACTTAAAGGAGATCTGCCAACTTTATTCTGTCTTCTCAAGGTTTCTCATTACCTAGCTGTGAATGATCTTTATATTCTATTATGTCAAACTGTTGCCGACTTGCTTTCAGAGGCCCAAAGCACCCATGACATTCTTCGAATAACCACCATACCAAATGTTACAGAAGAGATCAGTCGGTTATTCAACCTTGTTCCAAGGAAGGAAGAGTAAATAATTCCTCTTTGATAGAATATCTATACCCCTCAATCCTTTTTTTTATCTTTATCTGTATAAGTGATTTTTCATATAAAACCTTCCAAATATATATACATGTACATATAAAAGTGACATAATATTAAAAATAAAATAATGGAGTATATATAATTTGTGGTGATTTCTTTGTGTTATATTTTTAGGTTGTTGTGTTCATTCTTGTGTGATAGCAAATATGTCAAGGAAAGTGATGTGGAGTGTGTTAATTTTTTTGAATAACTAAAATGTAAAGATTTATGGAAAATTGTACAAATAGGGTATGTAAAACAAATAAATGCAACTACATAAATGCAAAAACAAAGGTTTTTTTTTATTTAAGGTGTAATTAAGCAAGAAATATTTTTTAGGACTTATTCATTTTAAACAAGCTTGAGAAAGACTCATTAATGTATACCAAGGTGCATAAATTGTAAAACATGTGAAAGGTTTGGTTAGTTAAATGCAGATTTTAGGTGAAGATGTAGTTGACAAGTATGTCACTAAGAAAAATTTAAGGAGAATGATTTCAAGTTTGATTGTATGGTTTCTATAATTGAAAATTATAAACATTTCACTATTATCAAACTTGAGATGAATTGAGTGGAATTCTATTCATTGTAAAAAATAATCAAGAGTAATGAATAAAGCTTAAAACATGCATTTTCTCATAAAAGCCTAAGAGGTAAAATATAAAAACAAAATAAAAATCATAATATAAATGAATCTAAATATGACTTTAGCAATAAAAATGACTTTAGAGAAAGGTGATGATTTTAAAGGTAGAAATTAAAAAATTAGAGGAAAATGAAGAAGAAAAGGTGGGAATAATGGAGATAATAATAAGAATAATGTCCAATTTTTTTATAAATACAATAATTTTGATCACTATGGATTAGAATATAAATAGGGTGAGGTAAGAAAATGATTATAATAGTGTTGAAGACAAACACATTTATAAAATTCATTTCTTGTTCAAATACAAATGCAAGTGGGAATAATATTTGGTACATTAGTTCTAGATGTTCTTCTCATCTGATATCTAAATAGAATTTTTTCATCAATTTAGATGATAGGCATAATAGCACAATGCTATTGGAAGATAACCATTCATATGCAATTAAAGAAAATGGTATTGTAGAGCTTATATATTTATTTTCTCTTTTAGGGTGGTATTGGTTGATTTAATTTTTTCTCTTTCTTTTTTGATATTTTGTTTTCCTTAGTTTGGAATCCATTGGTGCACATGTTTCATAAATATTTTTCTTCCATTTCAACAAGTCACAATATTTTTAAGTAGCTCTACAAGTTTATTTTTCTCACAACATTAGCACAAATCCACTTCAATAATCATTTCACTGATCCATGGCTAGCACAATGGGAAGAAGTTGTCAGTGTGACATTCTCCATTGTGTCATTAGTCAAAAGTTGACATATTGGCTCAAGCGGGCCCCACAACAACAAAGTTTATAAAAAAGGCATCAAAATTGTTAATCACATATAAAAAAGATCAAATATGTGGCACAAGTTCTCAAATTTTTTAATATGACAATTGAAAGTTGTTGTGCATTATTCGATAAAATTTTGGTGAATTAAACTAGTTAGTGGATCTAGTATAGTTTATATCTTTTCAGGAACAAGGAAAAAGGTAAAGGCACATGTACTACTAGATACATGTTTCCTTGGCACTCCTCAATGCCATGGTAAGATTGGCACAAATTTCTATTTGTGTCATTGGTTGAAAAATGACACTATAATAAACACATTAACAAATGGTAGAGCCCAAGCCAAAGGAAAATTTATTAAGAGGCATGTCATTATGCAAAAAACAAATGCTTCCCTAACACTTCCCAAGAATATTACAAAAAATGACACAAATTTTTATTACACTAAGGAAGGTGGACTTATCAAATTGATCTAATACAATAAAATTAGGCCACAAATAATAGTAAATAAAGAGAACTTGGAGAATGAAATTCACACCAAATTTTATCTAAATTAACATCCAAAAATTTATTTTCTACCATTGAATAGATTCCTAGAATGTAATTCCCTAATTTTGGAGATATTTTTGGCAATTTTTTGAAGGAAGACAATATAAATATGCATGTAGTATTCTATAGGAGTTGGATAGAGGAGAAAAATGTTAGAGTAATAAAGTCATCACCTAATTAATTAATTAATCATTAATTAATTGGGTCACTTTATGTTTTATTACACTTAAGATAAACTTAGGAGTGCTTTTATTTCATTATTTGCTTTAATTAATTAGTTATTTTTTGCATGATTAGAGCCTCTAACATTGGAACATGTTGTCTCATTCATTCCTATGAGGACACTTGTCATGTTCTAATCTAACCCTAATCTAGGATTAGGTTTCATCCTTTTCATAAAGATTGATTCATTGCAATTGTATCAATTGTCTACGGTAGCATATTCTCGGTAGTTGTTCACATAATCCAGGTTATTTGCATCAATACATTTCTCAGGTTAATTGAGCACAATCTTGCTTATTGATCTTCTCTATTGTGATAGGTAATTGCTTGCAGGTGTTTCATGGGAGTTGTGGATTGAATTAGTCAATTCCAACATGGTATCAGAGCCCATATTTGTAGCCCCCTATTCAATTTATAGAGGGATTTGATCTTGAGAAATTTTTTGGTGCATCTTGGAGCAAAATGGACATTGCCATCGTGCCCAAAGCGGCTGAAAACCTTTAAATAGCCTGTCGTTTTGCTCAAATTTGAGCAGTTGCAAGAAAATAATTTTTTTTAGAGGCACATAGATCCATATAGATTTGGGCGCCTTGATTTGTGTGCACATTAGGTACATGGTTTATTAATCTGGTTTTTGAATTTTCTCCCTTCCTCAAAAAAATTCTCAAGCTTTTACATAAATTTTTCCTGCAAAATAAAAAAAATATTATCAAAAATTTGTTTTGAAAAATCAAAATAAAAAATCAAAAACAAATTTGAAAAGTTTTTTTTTTTGCAAAAATCAAAGCAAAAAAATAAAATAAAAAAAGGGCAGGTTTCCAAGCTTGCGCAGGTAGTCACATCCTATGAAAGTCGTACTGGCCGTGGGGCCCACTTGGTGGCTCCCATAGCCACCGACTGCAGCCTCAAGGCCCACAACGATGACTCCCATTGACTGCAGTGGAAAACCAAGGCCACTAGTGGCATAAAGGCCATCGAACTTTACAATTTTTGGCAACCACATGCTCAAATCCAACAGGCTCAGAATTCCAGGCAGCAGACAAACCAGCTGGGGAATATTCTCCTCCAATTGGAATTTTTTGGCGAATATGCAGATTCAAGGGACCTGCAAATTTTTTTGGCATGGAGTTTTTTTTGTGGTGACAGCCTCCAGGCCATCAAATTTAACCTCGTGAAGCACTGACGTCAATGTGACATCACTGACCGTATGGCCTCCTAACCCCCCTCTTAACCTCGATTTGTCTAAAAGGAGCATTTTAAATTTTTTTTTTGGAGTAATTTGGGCATACAGTGTCAAAATTGGGCAAACGAGATACCATCAGAAAGTTGGTTCCGCGAAATTTCCAGTGCTATAGGTCTCATCATCAAATTTTTCTAGTGGTTCTTGTTATTCTTAATCAAAGTCAAATCTTCATTTTGCGCTTCTAAGCTTGTAACTTTTTGCCTGTATCTTCGATTTTCATGATCCAAGTGGCTTTGGAAAGGTATTTCAGAGCTCTTCAGATATATACATGTACTTTTTCTAGAATCTTCCCTAGGTACATTTTATTTAGTATTTTGTGTTTTCACACTTTGCTTAATTACTTGGACGTCTTGGCACCTGGAAAGGATCTGTTCGCGTGAGATGACATTATTTGATCTGCTTTATTAGTAATAAGGGTTTTAGTCTTTGATTTTTTCATTTGAGTGATTATCATGGGTTTTTCTATGCATCCTTCTGTGATCAACTTGGAAAAGGATAACTATGAGTCTTAGCAAAATGGTATCCTGACCCATCTCAGGTGGCTTGATATTTTTCCTTATTTGTATGGAATCATACCTACACTAGACACACCAGGGAGTTTTTCAGCATGGGGCATCATCGTAGATCATATTGTAGGGGTTATATGTTCTAGTGTTGATCTTGACACTATGTATGTTGTATTGGACATTGAATGTCCCCACATACTTTGAACACATCTTTGGGAGATCCGTGAAGACCCTCATATCTCTCCATACCCAGAGAATCCTACTGTAGATTGTCTCATCCCTCTTATAGATTTAGATTCCATACCCTTTGATGATGATACTTTAGAGGAGCTTGATTATATCACAGGTCTTGCATGTTCTGATGCTTTGGAGACTTGCATTCATGTTCCCACTCTTCAGATTGAGACTACATCAGTTTTTCTTGTTGTTCCTGATCAGTTTGACATTGCCACATCCTTGGCCCCTATTGATTCAGTGCAATAGGACATCATACATATTCTAGACATAGCTACTTGGGATTTGTATCTCACAAACATATCATCCTTGTTTGTAGAGTCCTATATTGTAGATCTGGAGGATTACTTTGAGGACATTCATCTCCTCTTTGTTGACAGCCACATCACCGCTGCTGGCCCACCATCTTCATCGCCTTTGCAACTTGTTCTACATTAGTCTTCATAGGATCTTGGATCGCCATCATCACTTTCCGACATGTGGATACATGAGCAGTTTTCAGAGGCACACATCTTGAGACATATTGGTTCATTACTCTTCATAGGGTTTCTTTGACATCGTCCTTTGGATCCATTTCTTCCCAAGGGGAGGAATGCTATTTGCCACTTTAGGATCTCTTTCTGGATTCTACATCAGGCATCCACCATTGTGACAAGAGTTTCTTCATTGTGGGGAGCCCTTCTAGTCTCTTTCTATCACTCCTATGAAGACCATTGTATATGTACTTATGTAATAGAAGTTGTGTTTAGGGGGAATCATATAATCCACCTTCTATCCTTCTTCTATTAGTGCGTTACATTCTTTTCTTTTCTCTCTTTTGGAGGGGAGTTTTATTCCCATGTGGTTTTCTCCCTTTCTCCAATTTGGAGAGATCCGTATGTTGTACATGGGTACCTCATCAGCCTTTAGGGAGAGACCCATTCATGCATCCATTCAAGTATTTCTTTATCATAGTTTAGTTTCTCCCTCGTTCATCTTAAGGGGGGGTGTTAGAGTAATAAAGTCATCACCTAATTAATTAATTAATCAATCATTAATTAATTGGGTCACTTTATGCTTTATTACACTTTTTTTTTAGACCGTAGGAATTGGGTAGCATGTCCCCCTATTTTATGCTTTATTACACTTAAGTTAAACTTAGGAGTGCTTTTATTTCATTATTTTCTTTAATTAATTAGTTGTTTTTTGCATGATTAGAGCCTATAATATTAGAACATGTTGTCTCATTCATTCCTATGAGGACACTTGTCATGTTCTAATCTAACCCTAATCTAGGGTTATCTTTCATCCTTTTCATAAGGATTGATTCATTGTAATTGTATCAATTGTCTACGACATCATATTCACGACAGTTGTTCACATAATCTAGGTTATTTTCATCAATACAATTCTCAGGTTATTGAGCACAATATTGCTTGTTGATCTTCTTTATTGTGATAGGTAATCGCTTGCAAGTGTTTCATGAGAGATGTGGATTGAATTGGTCAATTCCAACAAAAAATACTAATATTTCTATTATTCAAGCCTTCAAGGTAAGTGTAATAAAATAAATTTCACAAGAGAAGAATATAATATCTAAAATATGCTACAATTAATTGATAATAATGGGGAATAATGAGTCATTTTGAGAGGACAAACCTCCAAATATCTCTAATGAGAACACAATTCACTATTTGATTATAATAAACTTACCACTAGCTCCTATATACCTAATTATGCCATGGTTGCCACCTAGGCTCATGTAGATACTTAATTATAGCCCCTATGATGACCTAACTACCTATAAAAGACTATAATATTGATTATATAACTTAATAAGGAGTTAAGGTAGCTACAAGCCAACTACTTGTAACCCTAAGCACATATAGGATCAAGGGAATATCTTTCCTCTTCTTTATAGAAGTATTGTCCTTAGTTTTGATCAAATGTGGATATTTTTGCATAAAATCCTCATTTTCCCATTTAGCTTCTTTGGCTAGAGAGTTCCATTTTATCAAATACTCATTGATTTCCCTTGTCCATAGCCTCTTGGTGCACGTTTGAATAATTCTCTTAGCATCCAAAATAATTCTTGCCTTCTCATCAAGCTCTGGTAACTTAGTCTGTGCTACAATTTTTTTCCCAATAACATTCTTCAAACATGAAACTTGGAAATCTAGGTTATTTTTTTTGACATAGGTAACTCTAGAATTTATATGATACATTGCTAATCTTCTACAACACCTTATAAGGATCATATTACTTAGGTACAAGCTTGTTATCTTTTTGTTGTTATTTTAGAGATCTATATATGCTTATATGGTTGTCTATCTCTCACTTTAAAATTTATTTTTATACAATGTTGATCACCATCTTTCTTCATTATATTTTGTATCATTGTCAACTTCTCTTAGAGGCTAACAACTACCTCTTGTTGATTTTGAATGTGTTCTTCAAATATTCAAAACTTTGCTTGTTCCCTTTATGAAGAGGCAATTGATAGTGACTGAATCTAGACATCTTGGAGGAAGTATGGAAGGAAGTATTATACCACCATTTTTCTAGTGGTAGCCATTGCCCCATATATCTTGTTTATCTAAAGAAAAACATTGAATACACCCTTCAAAACATTTGTTGGCCACCTATGTTTTTCCACACAATTTCTTTAAGCCAAATGAGTGCCCAAACAAGAAAATAAAGTTAGTCCAAAATTTATAAGTGTAAATATAGGATCACATCACTTACTATAACTTTTGGAGTCACATGTAAATTTGAAATAGTTAAGGGTTGAAGAGGAATTATAAAAGATGCTAAAGGTCATATTTATAATACCAATTTATTATTTGATTTGGATCTCTAATATGGTACCTATTGCAAACTTAATCATCACATCCACATTTGTACTAAATTTAGAGATATTAATAAATAATCTTCTAAGGATAATTTTTATCTTCCTAATATTGGTATGATCTAGTAAATTTAATAGACACAAAATTCAACTTGTGAAATTAAATCTAGAATTTTGAAGTCATCTCTTCATAGAATTTAAATATGCTCTCCTAATCATAAAATAGGAAAAAGGGAAAGAAGTACTAAAAATTTGAATTTATTCTTTAGTTGATATGTTTGAAAGAGAGATCTTCTAAAGAACAAAATTTAGTATCATTCAACAAATCATATTCACAATGAAGGGTGTAACTTACACAATATTTAATGGATGATAAATCTAATGATGTAACTTAGTAAATAAAGTCCATAACTAGAACATATTGACTCATTAAAGACATTAGAAGACTAAGTATTGCAGATGTGGAAGTAGATTTTTTAATATGCAACAAGTGTAACATATAAAAAGCCACTTGGTAAAGTCATAAATTTATTACAACTACTAATATCACCTCCAAGACCTTGAAATCTATTACAACCTCTTTTTGAGCCAAATTTTGTTCTTGTAAAGAATTCCTAAATATAAAAATCCTAAAAATTTATAGCCCCTCTTTCCAACACACCAATAATTTCTAAATAATCATGTAGCTAATAGTGATATAGAATTAACTTTATATTGAAGAGATTAATGTTTAGTTCTTTATGGAGACTAAGAAATCACAACCATTGAATTAAAACATCCAATGGATCTAGCATCTTTCTTGCTTAAATATTTATTTTGTTGTTTCCAACGACATAATGAGGAAAACTATTAGATCTATCACTTTTCTTTGGAGCATCAAATTACCATGTGTCAACCAATTGTGCAAAAAAATGAAGTCAGAAAAAACTTAATGCATTATGTGGTTTCTTACTCTTTGAGAAAAGATCAACGTTTTTTCTTATTTATTGATGGAATCATAGATCTACTATTCCACACTAACATCGAACAACCAATCTTGTAATAGAAAAATATATCATGGATGATACTAGTCTTTTTGAAAAGCACCAAATTGCCAAGTGTCACAAGATATGACATTAAATATTTCTATTATTGGGACCAACTCTTGAGTTAATTCATCTACTTTGACCAATGGTGAAACACCTTGTAGTTGTTTGACCTATTACTCTTAAAGGTTGTGTGATAATTTCATGTGTCATTTGTATCCCATGTCATTCTTTTCTTGCACAACCCTTTAGGGGAGAATCTGGGACCACTATGGATGTTGGTTAATTTTTCAAATCCAATAGCACAATGTGTGGTGGCTATTAGATTTGATACTTTCATACATTGTGAGATGAACCCACATGGAATCCTTACATTGGAAAAATCAATGATTCCACTAGAATATTTCATTTCATATTCAGATCTCAAAATAGGTTCCAACTAAGTGCTAACTTAGATTCAACCATCAATGGGGTAGGGATGTTATAAAAAATATACTAGACCATTTGAGCATCTATTAAATGAAAAGGTAACAAGTTGCCTTAATGCCTTATGAAGTCAAAGTTAATGGAAATGTTGAGAATACTTCATATGAGTAGGAGAGAACCTTTGCTAAGCCACTCCCAATAATAGCTTACAATATGAAATAATGTACTGGCATAGAGGAAATAAGGAAGGGGGTAATCTAGAGGAGTCATGAATAACTGGATAGAAAAAAGAAATAACTTAATTTGGTTGTGGAGGGTCTTCAAAAAGAAAGGAAAGAGGAGAAGAGGATAAAGAAGAAAATACTAAGATAGAGAGGAAGAAAAAATCTAAAATTAAATTTTTACAAAAGGGATAGGGATCTTCACATGCCCTTGCATGTTGTTCCCTTCCAACTCCACCTTTGTTGTTCAAATCCATCAAAATCAAGAAAATGAGCCTCTTTCTTCCTCTTCTAGAAAATTCCTTAAGACACAAGAAGAACATACCTCTACCTTCTCATAATTTTCCAAGTCTCTCTCATGCTCACCTCCTATTAAGAATCCTTCTCTAACAAGCCATTTGATTATTAATATTCCCCCATCAATGGAGTCCCCTAAATATTCTCTTATAAAACACATGCACAATTCCTTAAGAAAAATCTCAATCCACTACCTACCAAATATTTTATTCCATCTCCTCCTAAACACCTACTTCCCCTCGTCAAATTCCTCCAAAAGATTCTAATGGACAACACAAAAAAGGAAAAGGCTCAAATAGAAATTTTAGTTCTACATAAACTACACCAAAATTGTGACTAGATTCTTTAGAAAAGAAAAAGGGTCAGTAAGCCTACTTTATATGACATTTTTCAGTTGGTGCCCATGTTTCAAATCCACCCCTTGAAAGAAGGCTAAGGTAAGTTCATCTATTACAATTGATACTCAAGGAGTCAAGTAAGGCTAAATTATATCACCATTGTCAAATATGATTGAAGTTGACATACATCGTGAAGATTATGCAGTGACCATAGTTTCTCTTAGGAAACAATCAATGGAGGATGTAAATAAAATTATCAAGTCATATGTTGAATTAATTATTCAAGGAATGGATAAAGAAAAGGCCACTAAGGAAGAGTTAAAAGACCCTATGTGTTAGCTCATGTCCTTCATTGAGTAATTATTGGGTCCTCTTAATTCATCAACAATAACTGAACCTCCTCAAATTATATAACTATAGAGAAAGATACTAGCCATGGATGAAGAGGGTAATATTATAAGAGCCACTTGAGTATAGAATACATTATTTTATCTCTAGGTCACAAGGTATTGGAAGAAATTGTTATTGCATGTGATAAGACTATAAATGAGAAAAATTCAATAAAAATTTTATAGGAAAAATGTTTATAAATAATTGGAAGTGATTGAGGGTGTCTATCCTTAGATTGTTAAAATGACCAATGAATAATTTCAAGACTTGGTGAATGAAGTGATAAGCACACAGTTATACTGAGAGGGGGGTGAATCAATATAAGATAATATTTTACTTTTCAAACTTAATCAATCACAACAATATGACACATGCAAGATCTAGCAATTAAGAACATAGGAAGAACACACAATTTACATGGAAATCCTTGATAGAGAAACCCACAACAAAATGTTACTTATATATGTTTATATTCTTTGTAGACACCAATCTACTTCTTTTACAGGTCTTTTTTTGTAGGCACCAATCAACTAGAGACACTAATCCCCACAATTGAGCTCTAACTCAGCAAGAGACACCAATCTCTTTTAATGAGAGGCACCAATCTCTTGATTCTTCAAATGATGATATTTTCTTCAAAAAAATATGATTATAAATATACTTTATTTCACACCTTTTCTTGTGGATTATCTAATGGTTATGACACAAGAACTCTCCTTCATGACTTGGTTTTTAGATGATGTAATTTCTTTCCTTCACAATTTTTTTTGATTATGATACAACCTTCCTTCACAAATTTTATCTCAACTAATGGAATACTTTCCTTTATAATTCTTCCTTAAGGGTCCTACTCTAATTTCACTTACAAATATGCCCCCAAATTGTGCATCATATATTTCTCCCTTCACAATATTAACACTCTTCATATATTTTACTTTAGATTTGGTTTAATCTTCATATTCTTTTCTCTAGATCTACTTGAATATGCTCTTATTCAATTTTTCTCATTGCTTACAGATCTACACTTCACATTCCTTATGCCTTTTTATATCCTTATACTTCTACATGAAGTGATATGTCTCTTGAAAATGATGTGATTTTTGTTACCACTTCTAAAGTTAATATTTTCCTTTACACTTATAATTTATGCCTTTTAATTATATCTTTATTAACTTGTTGCCACCATTTATGAATCACTTCCCTTTGTAATCTTGACTGCTACATCTTTATTAATCTTTCTTATTGCCATTAACAACTAATTTTTTCTCTTTTCAATCTTTAATTTTTGTCTTTAATATGAATCACATCCTTCTTAAATATCATAATCCATACTTTTGAAATATTAATTGTTTCCTTTTTATGACATAGTCTCCATCTTTTTTGTATCATCGTTGCCTTAATAGCCACCTTTAATCATTTTTATTACTTCATATAATCACTACTCCTCTTGGATATATTATTCCCTCCCTATCAACTATAATCGATGTCTCCTTTTTTATCTCTTTTTTTTGGTATTTGATCATTGTATTAGACTTCTTTTCATTTCATACATTAATTTATCTTTGTTGTCTATATATAAAAATCATGAGTAAGATTGACCACCTATGCATACATTAAGTTGATTAAATTATCTTACATAAAAATGAGCAAGGTCGTCCAACATTCTTCAAGGAATATAAGGTAACTGTAAGCATTGTCATGTAATTAGATATTGGTCTCAAACAATATCAATATATTTACCTATTATAGCACTTGAAACTACCTCAACGAGATTGGCATCAATGTTACTAGCAATATCTTCATCTACAGAATATAATGTTGTCTTGAGCATTCACAAATCTTGTCCTAATATTATCTTCATCTTCATTCAAATTTGATCTCTCCTCTTGACATCAATGCCAATATTTCCAACAATCTCGGCCTTTGTCATTGACAGAAACATAATTCTCCCCCTTTATCTAACTCCCCCCCTTTAACATTAATGGTAAAGGGATATTCATTATACTTACATCCACAAATGAATCATGGGAAACATTCATTGATATTATTTGTGGTCAATACTCATATCTATTGCAATAAGAACATACTTCTCCCCCTGATTGAAATAATCCCCCTTACTATAATTCTCCCCCTTTGATTTTATATTGCTTGGATCACATATTTTCTCTATAGTTGTCCAAAGCTAAATTTTACAAATCAAAAGTTTTTAGCTATCTCATTATTCTCTACACATCTTCATCTATTTCTTCTTTATTCATGGATGCTAAATGAAGAAGGTCATCCTTTTGACATCAATGACATCATTCTCATTTTCCTATAACTCTCCCAATGAATCTTCATCAACTAATCTATCTCTGAATTTTATTCTCCATGGAGCTAAAATATGATGCAATGATTAACTCCCTTGAATTTGTTCTTCTCATGATGAACTTAGTGATACCACTTGTATATGAAGTGTAGTTTATACAAGCATAGATTATTCCTTCTCATTATCTTTCTCTTTTTCCTTCTCCATAATTTTGTATTTAATTCTTTTTGATTATATGGATGGCTTCCACTTTCTTGTTCTACCTAGGGGGTTCCACAAAACCATTTCTTTAGAAGTGTGTTATGTAACCATAGTTGTTGCACTTATAGCACACAAAATCGTAATCCAACAAGTGGGAAAAAGAATTATAAATCCTACTTGAGAACCCATAAGGACTCCTATTCTTATTTCAACTAACATTTCTTGCTCATGTTCTACAATCTCTTGCCTTATGACCAAAATGATTACAAGAATAAAAATAACCATAAAATGAATGCCAAAACCTACCATATGAGGTTGTCTCAAAGGGAAAGATATTCTAAATATATTTGTAGATCCTTACATTATTTGTGAGGAATTTTGGTTTTTTGAGGAACTTCATTTTCTTTCTTCTTATTTCTTTCATTCTTGATAGGACTCTTGAGAGCATTTACATAGATTTTTGGTTTTTCCTCATTTCCTTTCTTTGGTGGCTTCTTGGGATACTTTGTAATCTTTTGATTTTATTTATAACCAAGACATTTTCTTAATGTGTGATGAACTTTGGCCATTGATGATATCATCTAAAGTTTTTGAACTCTTCTCATTCTTCAAGTCCTTGTTCAATTGAGCACTCACTTTATCCAATTTCTTTATGAAGGAGACAATTTCAAACTCTAACATTTCATAATTTTCTTCATTTTTCTCTAATCAATTTCTCACTCCCTCTTTAATCATGTTTCCTTCTTTGATTTGAATTTTTAGCTCGACCATTATCTTGATGATGATACAAATTTCCTTCACAAATTTTCCCACAAATAATGCAATACTATCCTTTATAATTCTACCTTAATTTCTTCTCTAATTTCACTTACAAATCTTCCCCCAAATTGTGCATCATATATTTATCCCTTCACAATATTAACACTCTCTTCATATATTTTTATATAGACCTAATTTTTACTCTTCATATTCTTTTCTCTAGATCTGCTTGAATCTACTCTTGTTCACTTTTTCTCATTGCTTACATATCCACACTTCACATTCTTTATAGCTTTTTATATCATTATACTTCTACATGAAGGAAGATGTCTCTTCAAAAGGAGATGAACTTATGACTTTTTTGTTACCACTTCTAAATTTTAATCATTTCCTTTAAACACTTATAATTTATACCTTTTAATTGTATATCTTTATCAAATTTTTACCACCTTTTATGAATCGATTCCCTTTGTTTAATCTTGAACATTGCATCTTTATTAATCTTTATCAGTACCATTAATAATTAATCACTAATCTTTTCAATATATTTTTTTTCTTTAATCTGAATCACATCATTCTTAAATATCATAATCATTTCCTTTGGAATATTAATTGTTACCTTTTTATTCCATAGTAACTGGCTTTTATGTATCATCGTTTCCTTAATAGCTACCTTTAATCATTTTTCATTACCCCACATAATCTCCACTCCTCCTTGATATATTAATTGCTCCTTGTCAATTGTAATCGTTGTATCATTTTTAATCTCTTATTTGCTGACATTTAATCATTGTATTAGACTTCTTTTTCATACACTAAATTGTCTTTATTGTTTATATGTAAACATCATGAGTGAGGTCAGACACTTATGGAAATATTAATTTGATTGTATCTTGCATAAACATGAGAAAGGTTGGAAAACATTCTTCAAGGAATATAAGGTAAGTTTAAGCACTACCATGTAATCAATCAGTGGCCTCTGATGTAGGAGCATCCTTGGTTCTTGGCAATCTTGCATCGACCAAAAATATTTTCTTTCAGTTTTTTTCTTGTTTAGTTCAACTTGGTGGATTCATCATGTTTTCTCACTAGACCTCACAGATCTATGTTTACATCATGGACATGTTCATTTTCCTTATTCCAAGATTTGAGTGTGATTGGATCTTTTTCCGGCAAGTTATCACTTCCGAATTTAATGGCAGTTTCGTGAACCGACATTGGAATAATTTTCAAATCTTATGGCTAGCTCAATCTTGTGGATCTTTTCCGTAACTTGTAGATCTTGACAGTGTGATTCAAATTGTTCTGTGGAGTGTCCCTGAACTTAATTATAGTTCCACACTTCATCCTATGCATTCACCGAGGAGTAATTCAAATTTGAGGCCAACCTATTCATGCACACATTACATTTTCTTTCATTGGAGATTGTAATAATCTTTGGCCGACGCGGATGATTCTGGTTCTCAAGATGTGATATAAATCATTGTAATAACTCATTAGAAAAGTAGTCAGAGGAATATTAGGTTTGAGATGTTAGAATTCAGCTCACATTAAGGAGCATATATGAATATTGTATTTTTGAACATGTTGTATCAGGCCTATGAGTCAAATTTGTAAGCGCGGATGTTGCCGACTTTTTGTAATTGAGATTTCTGTTAATGAGAATGTTTGAATCTGCATTTTCCTCCATATTCTATGTTGCTTCTGTTGTGTGACGCTTGCTACATGGTCCAGATTGTTCTATTTGAGGACCCTCCTATCGTGGTTGCACCAGATTGGTATCAGAGCGAGGTTTGATCCATGAGAGATTGCCAAAATTTGCGGAGTCCTATTGAAGATTTTTTGTGGGGTGGAAGACTGAGGATCCAACCTGCAGTTGTAGAGGACTTGTGTAAAGATGGCAGGAAGGAGAAATGTTAGAGGAAATGGAGCATGTGGAAATGTAGACCCAACTTTAATGGAGATGTTGAGAGGAATTTCTACCACATTAGATGCAGTCGAAATGACCTAGAGGAGAGGTCGACCGGTTGATGATGTGAGTGATGAAGAGGTAGAAGTACAGGAAGAAAGAGGAAGAGAAGATCAACCTAGCCTAGATCAGGGAGAAGAGAGGTTCATATGAGCCCTAACTAGAGAAAATACTAAGCTACATTTGAATCCACCAGATTATAGTGGTAAGTTGGATTCAGATGAATTGCTTGATTGGATAACAAAGATGGAGAAGTATTTTGATTTTAAAGGCACTGCTGAAGATAAGAAAGTAAAATTTTCTTGTACGAAGTTGAAAGTACATGCATCGCTTTGGTGGGAACATTTGTAGACAGATAGGCAAAGAAGATGAAAATAAAAGATAAAATTATGGGATCAAATGGTGAATAAGTTGAAGATAAAGTTTATTCCTACAGATTATCAGATCAATTGATTTCAGAAGTTACAAAATTTGAAGCAAAAGGAATCAATTGTGACAAAGTATACTGAAGAGTTCTACAAGTTGAATATCAGATCTGGACATTCAGAGGATGAGCTCAAGCAAGTAGCCAGATATGTGAATGGTTTGAGGTCATCTATATAGGATGAGATTAGTTTGATTAAGTTGCAAAGTGTGGAAGATGCATATAAATGTGCCCTAAAGGCAGAAGAGAAGTGAAATAAAAGACATGAGCAGAGACAGAGAGGAAGAGGTGGAAGATTTCAGAGAGGAAGAAATTTTATTGAAGGAGGAAGATGAAGTTTTATAGATCAAAATAAGGATAAGGAAGTCAGTAAGAATGATAATTCATATCGTAGAGATGTTGGAAATTATTACAGAAGAGGAGCACATGGTGGTTACCAAAATGAGTATTCAGGGGAACTTGTTTTAATTGTGGTGGAGAAGGACATAGAGAATTTGAATGCAATCAAGGAGAGACAAGTAGAAAGACATAAAACAATAGAAGAACAAATTTTGTTGAGGAAGATCATGCTAGATCATCTAGTAAACTAGAAGATGGAGAAGTGTTGGTGAATAGAAGAGTATTGTATCAAAGTGAGTTGGAGTAGGAACCGTTGCAGAGAAAGAATTTGTTTCAGACCAGATGCAAGGTAGCTAGTAAATGTTGCAAAGTTATTGTTGATAGTGGAAGCTTAGAGAACCTGGTTTCTAAAGAAATGGTGACCGAATTGAAGTTGGAAAGATTGAAACACCCAAAGCCCTATTAGATAGCATGGATTCAAGATGAGCATAAGATACTAGTAAGTGAACAATGTTTGGTGAAATTGAAGATAGGAAATTATCATGATGAAGTTTTGTGTGATATCATGCCTATGGATGTATGCCATGTTTTGTTGGGAAGGCCTTGAAAGTATGATAGATAGGTTATTCATGATGGAAAGAAGAATACATATACTATTGTTGCTAATGGGATGAAGCAATTTTTTTTTTCCATCGGGAGGATGTTCCTAAAGTTGAGGTTTGTACTAGTGCTAGAGTTTTCTTCGTTGATGGAAGAAGAATTTTTGGATGGATTGAGACATGAGAACATGTGCTATTCCTTGGTTCCTAAGAAGGCTAAATACTTGTTCAAAGCATGTAGAAGAACAACTGAAGGAGATAAAGGAGTTACTGACAGAATATGAAGAGATCATTTCAGATAATGTACATGATGGAATACCACCTGTGAGGAGTATTGGTCACTACATGGATCTGATTCCTGGAGCTAGTTTTCCTAATAAAGCAGCACACTGGATGACACCTGCAAATAATGAAGAGTTGAATAGACAAGTGCAAGAATTGTTGAGGAAGGGTTTGATTAGAGAAAGCTTAAGTCCTTGTGCAGTACCTGTTGTGTTAGCACCTAAGAAGGATGGAGGATGGAGGATGTGTACAAATTCTAGAGCCATAAACAAGATCACAATGAAGTATAGATTTCCTTTGCCCCAGATGGATGACATTATGGATTGTTTGAGTGGAGCTAGATACTTTACAAAGATAGATTTGAAGAGTGAATATCATTAGATCAAAATTAGAGAAAGGGATGAGTGGAAAACAACATTCAAGAAAAATGAAGGATTGTATGAGTGGTTGGTGATGCCTTTTGGAATAACAAATGCACCGAGTACTCTCATGAGATTGATGAATGAGGTATTGAAGAAATCCTTGGGTAAGTTTGTGATTGTTTACTTGGATGACATCTTGATTTTCAGTAAGAGTAGAGAAGAACATTTATTGCATATAAGACAAGTTATGCAGAGGTTGAGAGAAGAGCAATTGCTGATAAACATAAAGAAGTGTAGTTTTATGAAGAAAGAACTGGTATATCTCAGATTTGTGGTATTTATGGGTGGATTGAATATGGATCTTGAGAAGGAAAGATAAATTGTTGAGTGGCCTACACTGGATATCATTAGAGAGGTAAGATCATTTCATGGATTGGCTAGTTTCTACCAAAAGTTAATTAGGAATTTTAGTTTTATTTGCAGTCCTATGACAAATACAATGAGGGGAGATAAGAAAGATTCTAGGTGGATGTCTGGAGCAAACCAGAGTTTTGAGTTGTTGAAATAGAAGGTGACTGAGCAGCCTGTGTTGGCTTTACCAGATTTTAATAAGGTATTTCAGGTAGACTATGATGCAAGTGGAAATGAAATTGGAGCATTATTAAGTCAAGAAGGAAGACTAGTAGCATATTTTAGTGAGAAATTGAATGATGCTAGGAGAAGATATTCAATGTATGATCAAGAGTTTTATGCCATAGTTCAAGCCTTGAAGAAGTGGAGACATTACTTGTTTCCTAAGGATTTTGTGTTGTATACGGACCATCAAGCACTACAATATTTGAACAGTTAAGGTAAGTTGAATTAGAAACACATGAGATGGGTAGAATTCTTGTAGAGTTATACTTTTGTTTTGAAGCATAGGAGTGGAAAGTCAAATAGAGTTGCTGATGCTTTGAGTAGGAGAAGGAATGTACTGATAGAGATGAGAGTGCAGGTACTAGGCTTTGATGGATTGAAGAACTTGTATGAGGAAGACTCGGATTTTGCAGAACCTTGGAAAGCTTGTAAAGAACCAGTTTTGGAGGATAGAAGTTAGTGGTTGGATTATTTCATTTAGGAGGATATGTTGTTAAGAGGAAATCAGTTGCGTATACCCAAAAGTTCAATGAGGGATAACTTGGTGAAAGAAAATCATAGTGGAGGATTGTCAGGACACTTTGGAATTGATAAGACAATAGCATTGGTAAGTGAGAATTACTTTTGGCCACATATTCATAAGGTTGCTAGGAAATTCTTCAGAGTTGCAAAGTTTGTCAAGTTGCAAAAGGGCGTAGTCAAAATGTTGGATTGTATAAACCTTTGATAGTTCCGGAGAGACCTTGGGAGGATATCAACATGGATTTCATTCTTGGATTGCCGAAGACACAAAGAGGTAATGATTCTATATTTGTGGTGGTAGATAGATTTTCTAAAATGGCACATTTCATATCTTGTAAGAAGACAATAGATGCAGTACATGTAGCAGACTTGTTTTTCAAAGAAGTCAAATTGCATGGATTACCTAGGAGTATTGTTTTAGACAAAGATACAAAGTTTGTTGGTTACCTTTGGAGGAAAATTTGGAAGAAGCTAAAGACATATTTAAAGTTTAGTTCTACTTTTCACCCACAGACTGATGGATAGACAGAGGTAGTAAACATGAGTTTGGGGAATTTGATGAGATGCTTGGTTGGAGAGAAGACCAAAAGTTGGGATTTAGTTCTTGCACAAGCAGAGTTTTCTTACAATAATTCAATGAATAGGAGTACCGAAAAGACACCTTTTGAGATCGTTACTGGAGTTCATCCCAGAGGTATATCAAAGTTGAGAGACACCAATATGGAAGATAAAAGGAGTACAAAAGCAGAGGAATTTACAGAACATATGAATAAAGTGCATACTCAAGTGAAGGAGCAATTGGAAGATATGAACTGGAAGTATAAGGAGAAAGCAAATGAGAAGAGAAGACATAAGGAGTTTGAGATTGGAGATGAAATGATGGTATATTTGAGGAAGGAGAGATTTCTAGTTGGCACATACAATAAGCTGAAGATGAGGAAGTTTGGACCCTGTAATATTTTGAAGAAATTTGATTCGGGAAATGCATATGAAGTGGAGTTACTGGATAACATGGGTATATCACCTATATTCAACATTACAGATCTACATCAGTACCATGAAGTAGAATTCAATAAAGACAGTGAAGAAAAATTAGAGAATTAGTTTCCTAAACAATAGTTAGATGAGATTGAAGAGATTCTAGATATCTAAGATGGGAGGAAAACTCATGGAAGACAATGCAAAGAATATATTGTGAAGTGGAAAGGTAGACCAGTGGAGGATTCTTCTTGGATTTCTCAGGCTGAGGTAGACCTTCTTGATTTTCCCTTAGCCCCTGCAAAGTGAGGGGCTCACTTTTCAATTAACCCCGAATGTCTGATGCAGGAGCATCCTTGGTTCTTGGCAATCTTGCATCAACGAAAAATATTTTCTTTCAGTTTTATTCTTGTTTAGTTAAAGTTGGTGGATTCATCATGTTTTCTCACCATACCTCACGGATCTATGTTTACATCATGGACATGTTCATTTTCCTTATTCCAAGATTTGAGCGCGATTGGATATTTTTCTGGAAAGTTATTGCTTCTGGATTTAATGGCAGTTTCTTGAATCGACACTAGAATAATTTTCAAATCTTACGGCTAGTTCGATCTCGTGGATCTTTCCCATAACTTGTGGATCTTGACGATGTGATTCGAATTGTTCCATGGAGTGTCCTCAACCTTAATTATAGGTCCACATTTCATCCTATGCATTCACTGAGGAGTAATTCAAATTTGAGGCCGACCTATTCATGCACAAATTACAGTTTCTTTCATTGGAGATTGTAATGATCTTTGGCCGACGCGAATGATTCTAGATCTCAAGATGTGATATAAATCATTGTAATAGATCACTAGAAAAGTAGTCAAAGGAATATTAGGTTTGAGATGTTAGAATTCAGCTTGCATTAAGGAGAATATAGGAATGTTGTATTTTTGAACATGTTGTATTAGGCCTGTGAGCTGAATCTGTAAGCCTGGATGTTGCCGGTTGTTTGTATTTGAGATTTCTATTAATGAGAATGTTTGAATTTGTATTTGTCTCCATATTTTGTGTTACTTCTATTGTGTGACTCTTGCTACACTGTTTGGATTGTTCTATTTGAGGACCCTCCTACCGTGGCTGCACTAGCCTCAAACAATTATCAATATATTTACCTATTAGGATACTTGAAACCACCTCAATGAGGTTGGCATCAATGTTGTTGGTGTGAACCTTGATATTCTATGCTACTCTAAATGTGCAAAATAACCAAGAATATGAATGACAAACTATCAAGGACACCTCAAGATTAGCCAAAAGAGAGTTAGAATAAGAAAGGAAATAGATAGACAACATAGAAACAATATCACCTTCCTTGTTGTTGATTTCTCCTTGATTGGCCCTTGATTACAATGGATTGTGTGCTCCTTAGATGGTGGATTGAAGATCACTACTATATGCTTGAATGTAAAATGCAAGTGGATGTGATTGAAAATTGGATGAGTGCATAAAATGGCAGCATGTAGTTGCAAATTGATTAAGTGTTGAGAAGGCAAATTGGCAGCATAAGGTTGCTCCAAAAAGTGTTCTAAAAATGCCCTTGAGGAGGGGGTATTTATAGGAGAATTTGAATTCTCTAGAGAATTCAAGGGTCAAGATTGATCCAACAAGGTCAAGATGAAGGGCTATGGTGGGGTGAGAACCCACAAGCCCTCACATCTTGACATGTGGAGGGTGAAGTGGCCAAGGGGGGATGAGATGGAAATGAGTTGTCAAAAAGGTACATGAGGTGGAAAAGGACATGCACCTTGGGGGATGAGAGGATTTCCACAAAAAGGGATTTCTTGTCCCCAAGTGGGAGTGAAAGGGACATTTGAGGAATTTTAGAATTCCTCAAAAATCTACATAGGAAAAGGAAAGGTGGTTGGGAGGATAAATGTGAATTAAAAATTCACATTCCTAGGAAGGATCTAGAGGGATAAAAGGAGGGCTCAAAAGGTGGGACTTGGTCACATGTGAAGATTGTGACAAGTCCAAGGTTGTCACATGTGGAGATTGTGACAAGTCCAAGGTTCTAGAAGCCTTGGAAGGATGGAATGTGAATTAAAAATTCACATATAAAAGAGGGAATCTAGGAAGAATAAAAGGAATTAAAATTCCTTGGGAGAATGATTAGGCTTAGTAATCGTAAGAGGATAATGGGGCTAAATTAGGATTAAAGCCAATTTGCAAAAGTTGGAGGATGTGACACATCCTAATCAAGGATTAGGCATGTGCACATCCTTAATGAAAGATTAGAAAATGGATTAGTTAGATGAAAATGACATGTGAGGAATTAAATAAATGTAATATTTATTTAATTTATTTGATGAAAGAGGATTAAGGAGGGTAAGGTATTTAATTATTAATTAAATACTTAGGGGAAGGAGAATTAAAGATATTAATTAAATAATAGTAATATTATTTAATTAACTTTCGGATAAGAAGGATGTTTAGATGAAAAGTGATAAATTTGGATAAATTAAGTGTCCAAATTTGGATGTCTATTTTGCCCCTCTTTGAGATGGTGTTACGAGTAACATCATTTCAAAGAATATTAAAACATGGAACCTAGAAGAAGATGGTTAGATTGGAAAAGATGCTCCAGTCATTCAAAGAAGTAACTAGGAAGGAAGATGATGAGGGTAAAGATGAAAGTTAGGGATGAAGGATGCCCCCTCGAGAGGACATGCGGGTTAAAGAGAACACGTGTGTGCTCTCGAAATAGATGATGTGATGCAAGGGGAGATGAGGAAGATGATGCAAGGTGATGGGGAAGAGAGTAAGTGATATGGAGATGGATGAAGCACAAATGGATTTGAGGACAAAAGGTGATGTTGCCCCAGTCAAGGTACAAGTCAAAATGGGTTGATGATGGATGGAGGGTTGTCAATGAGGGAATTAAAGATCCCAAGACAACACGAGGATAGGGAAGGATACATCCCACTAAGTGGTATTGATGAGGGAAGGATACATCCCAAAACACCACTAAAGGATAGGGAAGAATACCTCCCGATGATGATGATGAAAGTGTTGTTGATGAGGGAAGGATACATCCCAAAACAACACCAAAGGGATAGGGAAGAATACCTCCCGATGATGATGATGAAAGTGTTGTTGATAAGGGAAGGATACATCCCAAAACAACACCAAAGGGATAGGGAAGAATACCTCCCGATGATGATGATGAAAGTGTTGTGATGAGGGAAGGATACATCCCAAAACAACACCAAAGGGATAGGGAAGGATACTAATGGATGATGATGATGATGGGTTAAAGGTAACAAGACTGAGAAGTAGACCAAAGATATGATTAGATGATTCGGGCTAAGTGGAATGGATGGAGATTGGATAGAGATAAGGATGAAGGATGAATGGATGGGGGGATACATGCAAGACAATATAATAGAAAATGAAATGCAATCCTAATGCAATTTGCCATCTTTGGAGCACTGATTTTTGCTATAGCATAAGACACCAAGTGCCAGGGTATGTGGAACCAAGGCGTAATTAGTGTCTAATGCATGAAATAAACACAACAGACAAGAAGGCTATCCCAACACCCCAAAGTCACAAAGACCTTGGTCGGGCCAGGTATTGAGATAACCACAAGCACAAAAGGATGCCCCAGCATAACACAAGACCTCAGGATCTTGGTGGGTACTATGTGGGACAACCAAGAAGACACAAATAGACATAAAAAGATCAAGATATGCCCCTATGTTGACCAATCAAAACACACCATAATATGATGGATTATGGCGGCCTTGACAAGTGATGATAGGGAGCTCCAATGATAAACAAAAGCCAAAAACATCAAAAGATCGCAATCACTTTCAAATGTCCTTTGCCATAGGATCAAGGGGATAGATGGGATTGATGAGGTCTGTTAGGAAGGATACATCCTGCTGAGACCAAAGATGATGGATATTAAAAGATCGTTATGACGCGGGATGTTCAAAATCGATTGGATCTCATGATACAAGTGGATCTCGTTTGTGAAGAACTGGCTGGATAAGGGCATAGCTTGATGACACGACACAAGGAAGACAAGACATGGGTCTGACAAAACCTAAAGACCTAGGGGCTCGGAGGCCGATCAAAGATTAGCCTTGCCTACGTGAAAGCGCAGAGCCCTCGTAGTTCAGTGAAAGGTGGACGACTGACCAAGATGGAGACTTTGATGGATGGTAAAGATAGGATGGACAAAAGGAGAAAGACCGATGATAGATAATAGAAGAGCAAAGTGGACAATGAAGATCGATGATGGAGCCCCGGGGGCGGATCAAATGATCGACCTTGCCTACGTGAAAGCGCAGGGGCAACGTAGTTCGACAAAAGGCCACAAACAAGTGATGGATGAAAGATGATGAGATAACCCTAGATAAGGGGTTAAAATGATGGAACTGACACGACAGAACAAGATAGACCTGTTGGATTGGATTGGATTGGAGGATAGTGACTATATAAAGCTCAGGGATGGGATAGTTATCCAAATCATCAAAGATGAAGTGGGCAAAGGACAGGCCATATAGATGAATGATGAAGTGGGCAAAGGACAGGCCATATAGATGAATGATGAAGTGGGCAAAGGACAGGCCATATAGATGAATGATGAAGTGATGAACGATGAGATAGAATAGATGTGCAAAAGAAGCAGAAGTGATGACGATAAGATGGATGACATTGGCTTGCATGGGGAAAAGCCTATAGCTAGATACCAATGACAAGGGATTTGAGATGGGATGAGGGGAGAGGATGGGGGGAGGAAAAAGGATTGTTTGGGTAGATTAAATAGAGGGATAAGGATTTGGATGAGGAGAAGGTGACCAGATGGATAGATGAATGATTCTTGGAACGAGAAGGTGAAGGGTGGGAATAGGTGGAAGATTATGGAATGAGAGTTTGAAATGATAGAAGGAGGTTTGATGAATGTTTGAGATGATAGGAGGTTCGATGAAGTGTTGAGATAATAGATGAAGGTTCGAAGTAGATGAATGGTTACATGGAATGAGTGAATGGATTGATTAGAATGAATGAATGAAGAGGACAAAATGGAAGAAGATGGAGGGAGGAGTCTTAAGACTTTGTTCGATATCCAAAGATCTTGACTACAGATGGATGAAAGCTCAGATTAGGGGTTTGGTTAAGCTCAGATTGAGATAAGATTAAAGCTCAGATGAGGATTGGATCGCAGACTAGAATGATTGAAGGATATGGTTGAATTGATTCGACACCGAGTTCCGGGACTTTAAGGGATGGAAGGTGTTGACAAGCAGATTTTTCCAAATTTGGCAATTTTCAAAAATTGTCAAATTTTTCCATTTTAGGAAACTTCATGGTCGTATGTTTGAGAGTCCCATTTTTTTTTGAAAAATACCCATTGGTGAGACAGGATGAATTGCCAACTAACATCCCAGATTTGAGATATGCATTTTGAGTTATGAGCGAAAACAATTTTTCAAAATGTTGGAAAAAAATACTAAATTGGGATTTTGAGGGTCAAGATGAAACTTTGAGGCCCCGAAAATGGGTCAAAACGGGTTCCAATGGCTTTCAAAGATACCAATTGGAAATCTACTCATTATCGTGTAACACAACTCCCCGTCAAATTTCAGCTCAAACGGACACCCGAGTAAAAAGTTATGGCCTCTGGAAGCTTGGGTGTAAAAATCAAAAATCAATTTTGAAAATCTCAAGACATGGGTTTTGTTCGTTAGGAAAAATAAGGAACTGGGTCAGAATTGGTTTTTGAAAAAAAATAATAAAAACGTGTGTTTGGGGGGGGGCAAAGGTTGGCTGGTAAGGGAGTAGCTGCCCTGACTGGGGGCGGTTTCGCCCCTCTGCAGCGGGGCGCTTCCGCCCAGCTGCGGGTGGGGCGGTTCCGCCCAACGGCGGGGCGGTTCCGCCCCTCTGCGGGTGGGGCGGTTCCGCCCAGCGACGAGGCGGTTCCACCCCTCTACAGGGGGGCGGTTCTGCCCAGCGAAGGGGCGGTTCCGCCCCTCTGCGGGGGGGCACTTCTGCCCAATGGCGGGGCGGTTCCACCCCTCTGCGGGGGGCGGTTCCGCCCAGCGACGGGGCGGTGCCGCCCAGCGGTGGGGGGAGCCAGAGGGAAAAACAGAGGAAATAAGGAGGACGAGAAATGACGAATGATGGAGGGATGGGGTGATTTAGAAGAAGGATAAAGGGATGGGATAGTTATCAAAGCATTAAAATGACTTGGGAGGATGATATGATAGATAGATGAGTGATGAAAAGTGATAGGAGATCGGAAAGATGATGAGGTGAATGGCATTGGGTTGCTTTGGGGGAGGCCTATAGCCATATACCAATGACAAGGGATTGTGAGATGGGATGAAAATGAAGATGGAAGATTGGATAAAGATGTAGGATAGGGATGGGGGATGGGAGGAATTGTTTGGATGGAGAGGAATATAAGGATTGGGAGATGAAATGGATGCTAGTATAGATGGATACGAATATAAGGATGGGGAGATGGAAGGGATGTTGTGATAGATGGATAGGGACAAAAGGATTGGAAGATGAAAGGGATGTTAGGATAGATGGATACAAAGATAAGGATGGGGAGATGGAAGGGATGTTGTGATAGATGGATAGAGAGATGAAGGGATGTTATGATAGATGATTTCTCCAAGGACTATGTCACAAAGGAAGTAGATGCCCCCACTCTAGATATGTCATATATGGGGAGGCATGAAGGATGGAAAACAAGTGGATGGGAAGATAAATGAGATAATTAGATGAGGATAGGATGGGTGGCTAAGGAATATGATAGAGTGTGGATGAAGGGAATGTATACCAATAGGTGTCCAAAGCCTGCATAGATAGGTGCCCCTATTTCGACCAAGATCACAAGGAGGATGGAGGGAATGGGAGATGAATGGGATATGATGGTAGGAATTAAGAGGCCAGGATGGAGGGACTATAGAAAGGGCGGATACTTGAGGAAGAGAAGCGGAAGTGCTGAGGCTTTCTGTGAATGGAGAGTGCATATCGAGAGCACCCCCAAGTGTAGATGGGGATTCACTGGCCTTTGTTTGCGGAGTTTTTCATCATGAGTACCTATCAAAGCTTGTTTGTCAAGTTTTTCACCATTGGATGAATTATTTCTCTTTACTTCTTTTATACTTTTAGAAGTACAGTAGGATGTGGATGGAAGGACTCAAGCATCCAGTTCTATAAGTGTAAAACCCATGTTAGAACCTACGACTATTGGATGTTTGGCACAGCCTTATGAGGATATTAGTTATACAAAGAAGGATGAATTAGAAGTTTGATGGGGGAGATATGTGGGATAATGGATGGGATGCTGGAAAGGGTATGGATAGAATGATGGGGTGGATATATGATGGGGAGATGTGTTCATGACCAACATTGGCACATGTGGTGGTGGATGTGAAAAGATGAGAGGATTATTGGATGGAGAATGTGTGGATAATGGAGATGGGGTGGTGAACTTTGGAACATAAGGACCCAAAACAGACTTAGGAGATGAAAGGGGTGTATGACTAGCTTTTGGATTAGCAACTTTGGATGTTCTTACAGATTTTTCATGTGATGGCATTGCATCTTTTTTCTTTGGGATCCACATAGTTTTGATCTTTGCTTTGGTGGGCCTTTGTGGCCTACAGATTTCATTTTAGATTTAGATTTTTCTTCTCTTCACCATGTATTTTAGAGGGGACATGGGGAGCCGTAAATTCATGTGGATGTTTAGATTTATGCATTTTTCCTTTAACAGCCAAAGTGCTTTTAGTAGCAATGGTATGGGTGTGAATGGATGTATGATGTGGAGGACACATGAATGGAGGGATGGAGGTAGGATTTTTAGGATGATATGTGGATGGATGATGTACAGGTACGTGCCTTTGTTGATCCTGATTAGGGAACATGAGAGTGGGATAGTTATGATGGGCGACATGGATAGGTGATGGATGGATGAAAGGATGGATAGGATGAGATGGAGGAGCTGATTTTGGGATATAAGGGCCCAAAATAGACTTAGGACCTGGAGGAAACATGGGCATGGTAGATGGAGGATTGGAGATGGTAGATGGAGGGATGTAAGGACCCAAAATGGATGGAGCAGATGAAGGAGGAAGATGGACGGTTGTTTTGAGGTGATACGATAGAGGAGGAGGGATGGCCACATATGATCTAGTGGGGCAATGGGAAGAGCCAATATTTCTTTTGGAAAAGGCTCGTTGAGGACGTCTAGAGGTTGTACCAACATTTTTGGATTGCGAGTCACGAATAGTACATCCAAGACCGTGTGGATACAAATGTTCTTTAGCTTGGATGGGCTCTATAATACCTTGCTCATGAAGGCCTAAACCTTTTCCTTGATAGTTCATTTTCTTGAGTATTTGATCTAGGATAGGATTTTTGTTATTCTGGAAGAATGATGCGAGTTCATTAGTAGGTGGAAGAGGAGGGTTGGTGTATATGCTTTGTTTTTCTTCTGCGAGGAGACCACCGTGGAGGAATGTGAGAGGACCAAGGGGATATGCAAGCAGTGTGGGGATAGGATTTTTAGGTGATGATGGGGGATCATGAGAAGGAGATGATGGAATAGCAACATTAGGAGAGGGAGTAGGGGCCATGATAGGATCTGGATTTGTGGTAGTAGGCTCATGCGATGGAGATGGAGATGGAGTAGTGGAAGCTTGAATGACAAGGGGATCATGGGATGGAATGGATGGGGGACTGTGATCTTGAGGTGGACTAGATGGGATGGTAGGATCGTGATCTGGTGAAGGGGACATGCTGGCATGCTTTGGATTAGGCGTTGGGCGTGACTCATCATGTGCGGGAGGCATGGTAACGGAGCCTTGTTGGGACTCTTCAAGTAGGGAAGATGGAGGGACGAAAGATCCATGAGGTTCATTGGAATGGGTTTTAGTGCTACTAGGAGTGGGAGGAGTGGATTGGATTTGGGTGTCTTCGGTGGATTCGGTAGATCTAGGAGTAGAGGGAGTGGATTGGAATTGGGTGTTTTCGATGGATTCGGTGGTTCTCATAGTAGGAGATGGGGGTGCAATGGATTTAGTGGGTTCAATGGTTTCAATGGTTTGATCAGTGCTAGGGGTGGTAACGTCAATGATAGGTGTGGTATGGAGAAGGGTCTCATCACTAGTGACCGTGGATAATGGATCTAGATGGCATGGTTCCATGACTTCAAGATGTGGAGTTAGGGATGGCTTCTTTGTAATTAGTCCTTGGAGAACTTCTGAAACGAGAGACTTGCATATGGTTGGCTTGGCTAGGGTGGTAGAAATGGATGAGGGATTATGGATTGGTGGACTGGGGTTAGATGGAGGAATGGGATCGAATGTAGGACTATGAGTAGATGGGGGATTAGGATTGTATGGAGGACTAGGAGTAGATGGAGGACTAGGAGTAGATGGAGAACTAGGATTGGATGGAGGGTTAAGGTAAGGATATTGGAGTGGTGAATTAAGATAGGGGGACATGGATTGTGGATTAGGACAAGAGGATATAGGTGGTGTAGTGGGACAAGAGGATGTGGGGGATGGATTATAATAAGGGTATTAGGATGAGGAGACATGGATGTAGGATTAAGGTAAAAGGGTGTGGATGTAGGATTAGTATGGGAAGATTGGGAAAGAGGATTAGGATAGGGGGTCATGTATGGGGAATTGTAATAGGAATATTGGGATGGAAAATTAGGATAAGAGGATGTAGATGTTGTATAGGAGGATGATGTAGATGAAGGACATGACAAATATGGGGATGAAGAAGATACTGGATATCTATTGTCAAAGGTGGCATAAGGAGAATGATTAGGCATGGATGAAGACATAACGGGACAATTGGAAGGGGTGATTGGATTGTGGAAAGTGGGTGGAGAAAGCTTACTAGCGATGATAGCATCAAGGGGATCTATGTCATATTCTTCTTGATCGACAAGACTTTCGTTATCGTTGTCCACGTAATTAGGGTTTCCCTTGACTACTATTGATGGAGGATGAGGATTCATGATGATGAAAGGATAAGTAGAATGGATCAAATATTTTGGACGGAGATGGACTAAAGCTCCAACCAGGATTTAAGTTAAGCTCAGATTAGGATCGGATTAAAACTTAGATTAGGATGATTGGATGATGTGATGGGATTGATTTTGATTTTGATGGGATTTGGATTTGGATTTGGATTTTGATGGGATTGATTGGATTTGGATTTGATTTGATTTGATTTGATTGGATTTGAATTGGATTTGATTTGGATTTGGATCTGATTGGATTTGGATTGGAAGAGGACTTAAGCTTGATCACGTGAGATTACCCTTAGTAACCCCAGAGCTTTGATTGATTAATAGGATGATTTCGGCACCGAATCCACCTTAAGCTAGGAATGGATTGATTGGGCCGAGGATGATAACTTACAACACCGAATTCACCTCAAGATGGAGGCAAATTGATTGGGATTGAAGTTAAAGACTAGTAATCAAATTCAAGCACTATGGTCAATTTAGGTAACCACTTTGTAATACAAGGTTAGGACGGTTTGGTTATTGACGGTGTTTGAGGGTGTGAATGGTAATGTTGCAATGTTCGTTATGTGGGAGGGGGGTATGGACTTGTGAATGGAAAATTAAAATGAAAGGAGGGTGGATTAAAGATGATTGTGGAAAAAGAATGGAGATCTATGAAGATTTGGAGTGGTAGAGTAGGGATTTTAAACGGATCCAAATGGTGGTTTTGGGGGGGCTTAGGGTGACAAAATGGAGGCTTAGGATGATGAGGTAATGGTTGTGAATGATTAAACGATGATTTAGAGGTCAAACGGATCCAAATGGGGTAGTTCCAGAGCGTTGTCAGCAAAATCAGGGGCGTAGGCAACGTTCTGCAGCGAATCAGGGGCGCTTCCACCCTTCTGCAGCGGAATCAGGGGTGCTTCCACCCTTCTGCAGCAGAATCAGGGGCGCTTCCACCCTTCTGCAGCAGAATCAGGGGCGCTTCCACCCTTCTGCAGCAAAATCAGGGGCGCTTCCACCCTTCTGCAGCGGGACAGAACTTGATTTCGATGGAAAAGGCTATGGCAAGGATGAAAAATGATAAAGTAAGGCCAAAATATCAAAGATTTCACAGGCTTTTCACAGAAAACACTTTAAACAAGCACAATCCTATGATTAATATTAAGGGTATGGCAAGGCAAAGTCTTAATCTAGGATGCACAAGGCTTCTAGGGAGTCCTCGATATACTCTCAGTACGTGAGGCACAACCGTGAACACCAGTCCGTCACAAGTGTGAGTCGGGAACCCCAGCGAGATACTGAAAGGCTCGGACCAACTCTTCACGTCTATATAGGTATCACCCTAGCTTCGACGCTCCGCCAATTACGACGCGACTGGATTGGGGTACAACTTTCGTTCTCCCCCCTTTATATACCCCGCCGGTACACGTGGTTGGAATCGTCCCTTGGGGTGATGAAATCCCCAAGCAGGTCCCACTAGGAAGAAGACACTAACCGCTTCCAACTACTCCCCAGGCTCACACGAAGTGCAAGGGGAAAGCGAAAACAAGTTAATGCCCCCTTGGGTAATATAAAAGTAAACAATCACAGCAAACAGCAAAGTTCAATCCCCCTAATTAAACTATGTTTGAAAACAGTAAAGATAAATTCTCTTTTTCTTTTTTTTTTTATCAAGTAACTGGCCCTGCAAGCAAATGTTAGCTATCTTCTCCTTCGTCCTTGGTCAAATTTTGCCACAAAATGCTGCAAAATGTTAGCAAAAAACACCAATATCCTTGCCAAAATGATGTTAGAGGGTTACTATTTGAAAACAGCAAAAAACAGGAGCAAAAATGAAGCAAAAATGACCGTTTTACCTTCCGAACTGTGCTGTTTTGGGGCGCTTCCGCCCTTCTGCAGTCAAAATCAGGGCGCTTCCGCCTTTCTGCGGCAAGGCAGAGGGCGCTTCCGCCTTTCTGCAGCAAGACAGGGGCGCTGCGTACAAGGCGGGGCGCTGCGTACTAAGGGGGGCGCTGAGTACAAGGCGGGGGCGTTGCCACCTTTCTGCAACAAACTTTGTTAGATTTTCAATAAAACAAGAGAGTTGTACCCCTCCCACTGCAAGAAACGTGTTAGAAAAAAAATCTTTTTAAATTTATCCCTGTTTGCAACCAAGTCGTTAGAGGAAAGTAACACTTTTAAGACGTGGGGCGCTTCCGCCTTTCTGGAACAGACCAGAGGGCGCTTCCGCCTTTCTACGGCAAGGCAGAGGGCGCTTCCGCCCTTCTGCAGCAGAAACAGGGGCGCTTCCACCCTTCTGCGGCAGAGACAGGGGCGCTTCCGCCTTTCTGCGACCTTTTCGTGCACAAATCTTAACTAAAACAAGGATTAAATGCAAAGACCCGTTTGTGGGTTCCACCGGGCGTGCCAGAAATGTGAACCTTGATATTCTATGCTACTCTAAATGTGCAAAATAACCAAGAATATGAATGACAAACTATCAAGGACACCTCAAGATTAGCTAAAAGAGAGTTAGAATAACAAGGAAATAGATAGACAACATAGAAACAATATCAGTAATTAGAGGATAATTAGGGGCTAATTAGGATTAAAAGTCAATTTGCAAAAGTTGGAGGATGTGACACATCCTAATCAAGGATTAGGCATGTGCACATCCTTAATGAAGAGATTAGGAAATGGATTAGGATTAGATGAAAATGACATGTGAGGAATTAAATAAATGTAATATTTATTTAATTTATTTGATGAAAAGAGGATTAGGTAAGGTATTTAATTATTAATTAAATACCTTAGGATTTGGCAGAATTAAAGATATTAATTAAATAATAGTAATATTATTTAATTAACTCGGATAAGAGGATGTTTAGATGAAAAGTGATAAATTTGGATAAATTAAGTGTCCAAATTTGGATGTCTACAGTTGGTAATAGCTTCATCTATAAAATTTAATTTTTCCTTGACCATTCAAAAATATTGTCCTAGTCTTATCCTTATCTTAATTTAAATTTGATCTCCCATTTTGAATCCTTAATTTTCCTTTGACATAGATCTCATTTGATGTCATCAACAACAAAATTTTCCATTCACTTTCATATCAATGACAATAATCTCGTTCATTCACTCTAACATCAATGACAACATTTCCAATATGAAGGTGTGATGGATAGCTTGGAACCTTATCTAAATAGAAAATGGAAAGAAGCATATAGGTTCTAAATTGAAATTTTAAAAGTTTGGAGGAGATTTGAAGTAGTCTATGACATGGAAGATGGTGTATTTAATGATATAAAAGATTTTTTTGGGAGAATCAAGTGTCATTTGTATGATTAAAACCAAATTTTTAGTTTAGAATAATTTTTTTAAAAATTCAATTTGAGAAGTTGATTAATAAGAATCCCCAAAAGATACAAGTTTTAATTCAAGGTTGATTACTTGACATGAGAATATTGATCTCTTTTTGAGAGTTTTGATTAAAAAAAATGAATGCATGAAGGTACATGATAAATTATTAGATAAATTCATTGAGAGGATGTAAATATATTGGTTGTAAATGGGTTTTCAAAAAAAAAATTGGTCTATAGGGTAGTATTGATAAATATAAAACATGGTTGTTTGTGAAAGGTTACTCCCAAGTTGAGGGAATTACGGTGAGATATTTTCTCTTTTGTAAGAAATCCATTATATTCTTATTATCTATTTTTTCTTATTACTTAGATGCTGAGAAAATGGATGTGAAAATAGCATTCCTCCATGGTGATTTGGAGGGGGGTATTTATATGACACAACCAAAGAAATATGTGGCTAAAGGTGAATGTAATTTGGTTTATAAATTAAAGAAATCTTTGTATAGCCCAAGAAAAGGTCATTGGATGTGATACTAAAAGTTTGATACATATGTGTTGAGTTTTTGATTTGATAATTCTAAATCTAAACACTATGTTTATTTTAAATTTGATGGTGATTATTTATTGGTTATTGCTTTATATGTTAATGATATGTTATTTATAGGAAAAGGGAAAGGCTTGATTTCTAAATTAAAATATCAACTCTTCAAAAAATTAAAATTAAATATCTTGGTGTGGATAACCACATTATGTGGATGGATATTAGAAGAGATTGAGAGAGAAAAATATGTCTTGCCCATAATAATTATGTCAATTTAGGTTACAAAAGTTTAACATGAAGGACTGCAAACCATTGCGTGTTCTTATAATAATGGGAACACAATTATCTATCATGCATTATCCTACATCCCATTCATAGATGAAAGACATGAGTAGAGTGTCTTAAAAAAATGCATTTGAAAGCTTAATGCATTATATGATCTATACAAGAGCGAACATTGCCCAATTAGTGGGAGTTCGTAGAAAATATGTCTAATCTTGGAAGAGCTTATTGGGATGCAATTAAAAGAGCCTTTGGATATTTTTGAGGTGCATTAGAGTATTCCCTATTCTTTCATGGTATGGGAGATAGGTGTTCCTAGGATATTCATGGTTACGTGGATTGAAATTTGATAGGTGATATTGATAGAAAAATATCCACTAATGCATATGCGTTACTCTATTCTATGGTGCTATAAGTTGGATGAGTAAGTGATAAGTTGTGGTTATTTCCCCCCTATAGAGGTAGATTATATGGAGGAAACTCATGCCTATAAAGAAGTAAATTGGCTTAAGATATTGTTTTTACACATTGGCTTAAAATAGGGATTAGTTATAGTTTATTATGATAGTTAGTGAGTGATCTACCTAATAAAGAATTGACTTTTCATGCAAAGAATAAGAATATGGGTACTTAGTATCATTTTGTGAGAGGAAATTTAGAAAAGATAGAGAATTTGACAAATGTTGCAAATTCATTAACTAAGATCATGAACATATAGAATTTCATATAATATTCAAGGTCTATGGACCTCTTAGCCCCTAATAATTAGATTCCAATAATAGTGTCCCTTTTGGATTTTTTAAATTATTCAACAAGTGGAATAATGTTAGGTTTTTCAAGCTTTGTAATTTCCTAGAATTATTTATTTATTATTTGGAATTTTCCCATAATTAATTGGAAATTATATTATTTTATCATTATTTTAATTAGCCTTGTTACCTAATTTTTAGCTTTCAGTTGAAATCAAGTTAGTGTTTATTCTTTTTGTGTTGTTCACTTAAACATTTAAAAGATAAACCATAAGTCTGCTAAGTTCAATATGCATGAAAAAAGATTGTCAAATGAAATAGATTACATTTTCATTCCAATGTTGCAATTACAACAAATGAGAAAAGAGAATCATATGTGTACAAATGTAATCTTTTATTGATAATCATGAAGTGTACATGTCCCTCACAATCCAATGGACTAACTTTACTTATTCAATGAAAATAAAGAAACAATTTATACATGAATAAGTAGACAAAATAGAATGTGCATACACTACAACAAATCCCTGTGATTTGCTCCACTTTTTGCTCCGTTTTTTGCTTCCACCCACTGTTTTAATGTATTTTTTGGATTTTTTTTGAAAACATCAGCGCTATTTATGAGGATGGCACAATTTTTGGTGTTTATTGCACCGATTAGTACAAGTCAGCGCTAATTTAGGCACTAATTAGCACCTGAAGTAACACCATCTTTAGCGCCGATATTAGCTTCAAGTGTAGCACCACTTTTAGCTCTAACTTTAGCTTCTTGTTTAGCTTCAGGTTTAGCGCCGGTTTAGACACCCCTATGTCGAAGAGACTTATTTATATGTCTCATCAACGATGTAAAACATTGAAATGTCAACAAGATACAGTCATATCAAGGAGAGAATCACTTATGTCACATCGACAAGGTATATCTACAAGTGCTCAGCGAAACACAACTCTTGGATATAACAAAGTAATGTCGATGAGACATTGAGATACCAGTAAGACAAATAAGATTGTCTCATCGACACTGTTCAAGTAATGATCAAAAGCATACACTGCTATACCACCGGGAAGGTGAGCAACATATGTAGTAGAGCGGTATACATTGCAACCCCGCAGCAAGAAGCCTTGAACAAGGCAGTAGTGCGGTAAACAATAGAAGGGAAGGGAAAAACACTACTATACTATAGAGATAATCAAAAGTCTTCCCGACATGACATAGTTACACTGATATATAAAGAAATACCACCGAAGGAAAATATCAATGAGACAGTGACATATTGGCAAGAGATATTAACTTGTCTCATCGACACCGGCAACCAACCTTAGAGGAACATAAGATCTAATGTCGATGAGACATTGAGATATCAGTAAGAAAAATAAGATTGTCTCATCGACACTCTTCAAGTAATGATCAAAATCATACATCGCTATACCATCAGGAAGGTGAGCAACATATGCGGTAGAGCAATATACACTGCAACCCTGTAGCAAGAAGCCTTGAGCAAGGCAGTAGTGCGATAAACGTGACATCATTACAATTTACAACAAATCACATCAGTTGCAAAATTAAATGCTATTAAATTATTAAGGGTTTCCAAAACTAATATGACTGAATACCGCACCATCCAAAGATAAGTGAGTTTTCCTAATATCACACTCAATTGAAGTGCACTAGCATGGAAGGAGCTAAGGATACGAGAAGAAGAAGTACTGCAAGCATGAAATGCTCAGGTAAGTGCACGAAAACTCTTTGAAAGAGCTCTGTTAATATAAAAAATATTTCAAGCTTTTGTCATCTGAAGCCATAGTAGAGAAAATTGAAACGTGCCTCCTAAAAGAAAACAATTAGAAGTAAAAGAAAGTCAACCTAAAATTAAAGATGAAGAACCTAAAGTAAAGAAGAGACCACTCCATCAGTCCATATGAGATATACTTCCAAGGTCTACTAAAGAGGGTAATAAGAAGTTTCTCATGGACACCGCACAAAGTTGTCGGGATGCCCTCATTTCCAAATCTAGATGGGACATATTTTGGTATTTTTACAGTAAGAGAAATGAGAAGATTCCAGTGTCAAATGCTTGGATGTTGGATATAGCAAGGCTGATTGTCCCAAATGTGTTTGTTGATGTAGAATTTATCAGACTGCTAGCCAAATACTATCACTCAACTACCAAAATAGTAAGGTTTCCAAATGACACAGTATTGGTAGAAGTAACCAAAAAATCCATCATTGAGTGTTTTGGCTTAAACAAGTAGGCTTTGACCAAGATAAACCTACATAAAAGTGAGGAAGATTATGCTAGGTTAAAAAAGACTTATAAAAGTGATGAGGTACCCCTATATATGAAAAGAGGCATTGGTAACAAAACATTCCCCATCTCTACTACCACTATTGAACCATTTAATGTGATAGATTTTCAGTATTACTTTGTGAATACATATTTAGCTCTTTGCCAAGTGTTGGGGATAGATGCTCAAGATAAAATTCCAATAGGCCTAATGATGATGGCCATGAGAATTCAAAACCCTGAAACTAATATTGAATATGACTTTGCTTCATACCTTGAGAAGGCATTAGATGATGAATTCTCCCAAGTTATAGAGGATAGAGAACTGATTACATTTAGACACTATTCCCTACTGTGTCATCTGATATTGTACCATAATAGAGACCAATGGACTAAAAGAATGGACTTGGATACAGTAGATGAGCAAGGGAATCCCACATCTATCTAGAAATGGTGCTATATTTGGGACAGTCGGTGCAAGAATTCAAGATTTTTTGTATTCTACGAAGACTTTGTACACAAAATCCTTCAAGTTATTGGGTATGCAACACCAAGATTGTCAACCAAAATGTTGCAACTAGTGAGACCTTTAGCTTTAAGACCAGAGCAGGGTCATACACACAATTTTGTAGATTGGTTCTTCCTCCTGGAAGTTACAATAATAAGAGTTTATGGATGCCCTATTGCTCCACACATACTGCGAAAATTTGTGCCCTTCAAATTAGCATTTCTTGAATTTATGTGGCAAATGATGTGGATGGAGAATGATGTAATGCATAAGCAGAAGAAAGGCACTTTCCTGCCAAACCAAACCAAGTGTGAAGATTGGACTATAGGCTCAGACACACTAGAGGAGTTACAATATTATTTGAAGAAAAGATATGCATTGAAATCTGGAAAAGAAAGAGCCTTTGACCCTAAAAATCATATGAACAACATAAGGCACAATCTTCTTACCAAAATGAGAGTGCCACACCAAGTAGATTTTGAAGAAGATGTCATAAGTAACTACATTACTTATAATGATTTACTTAGTAGAAGGAAAAAATGGGAATATATAAAGAAGGTTGAAGAAAGGACGAAGCGGAGGTCCAAGGATTTCCTAGGATACTTTGTTGAGGAAAAGGACCCCATCAAGAGGATAGAATTGATAATTGGTAGATTTGAAGACTTGTACAGAAAGAAGGAAGCATATCCTGAAGAACATCATAGTGGTGCAACTGTAGAGCATACTCCAGGTGAAACCTCCGAGCCTCCCATGGAGCAGTTACCTCCCAAAACACATAAGACAGTAAGCATTGAACATTTAGTACCTTATGAGGATACTGAAGAGGTGGGCGATACTGAGGAAGTGGCTACAATACTACAGTCATTGAAAGGTGATATTGAAGTTGATCAACCCATCCTTGAGACCAGTTCCCATAAACATGAGGAAATGATGGGTGATGTAGAAAAAACAAGTATAGAGGTACATGAAGATGAAAGGGAAATTATAGCTAGGAGATTCATAGAAGATGATGAATTCATTAAGACTCCCGAGTTTAAGGATTTCTGGATGAAGATGAAGATAAAATAATTTCAAGAGAGGATGGAATCAGTTGAAGCAGGAATTGAATAATCAGAGAAAATTCAAATGGTAGCACAAACTTTCCAGGAATTAAGAGTTGACAACATTGACATTAGCCCCCAGAAGGCTAGAGAAATGGTCTTGAAGAGCAATATTCTCATTTTCCCTTGCTTGGAATTAAAGAAAATGTTTCTGCTTGATCGAATGTGGGCTCAAGAAGATCCAATGCTAGTTGCAGAATTTGACTCCAATGAAGGTGTGAGTGGAACTGGTATAACCCAAAGATTGAAACCTTGGCCATATGGATCAAACAAAAAAATACACAAAATCAGAAATTATTGGATGTAATTCAAGGGATGAAAGGGGCAGCGATGGTAAGGACAATACAAGATACCACCCCTTTGGAGGCAACCACAATGACCATGCATTTGACCATGTTCACTTGGGCAATTGTTAAGGGATTAGAAGCCAAATTGAAGGAGTATGAAAAGGAACAAAGGTTCCTAAATGACAAAGTTAATAAACTGTTCATGGAGAATGTCAAATTGAAAGAACAATTAAGAGGAGTAGGACCCTCACAAAGCAAGGAGATGGTGTTATATAGGCCTCCTATTGCTCCAATGGATATTGTGAAGAAAATTTCTGCAGAATAGGTAAAAAATATGGAGAAGGAAGTAGATGATGTAAAGAAGGATAGCAATCAAACCCAAGATGAAGTGAAAAGATGAATTTGTGAAGTTATGGAAAAGATTCTTGAGCACAGGATAAAATTAGTTATGAATAAACTAGAGAATGTGCATGATAGTTATAAAACACTTTAGTAGGCAGTGGATCAAATAAAGACACATATGCTTGTATTAGATCCTTTGTTCAAAAGGTGGAAGCCTATTCACCACACTTTGGCTAAGTTATGCAAAGTTCTACAAAGAAGTCCTAATGCACCCACAACATTAAAGCCAATTGAACAAACTGTGAAGATGATTATTGATGAATTTCAGTATGTACAAGGGTTTGATAAAAATATTGTAACATGAATGGATTTATTCCATACCTACAAACAATGGTATATACCTGAAATCATGAGAGATGATGATCATTTGGAGGACTTTGATAAGTAGAAGAAAGAATCTAGTTAGGTTGTTCATAAGTGCGTAACTCATATACAGGAGGATGATGATACCAGTCTTCCCAGGCTAAATCAAATCATGGATGGGTTGATTGTTCTTGATGCGGGATACCTAAAGTTTTTCCATGATACAAAAGCATTACTAGATAGTCAATGGAAAACTCATCTTGCAAACATGAAAAATATCCAGGAATATAAGTGGCCATTAGATTTTACGGTGTATCAATGGGAGGAAAAGTATTTGGTTTCAGAAGAATAGGACACTAAGGCAAGAGCATTTGGACGTTCATCATGGAGAAGAAGACTTTTCCAAATCAATGATCATAAGTCTTCTACGTTGAATAATGAAACCATATGTCAAAATGTCTTAAGTCTTGTTATTTCCTTAATTATGCTAATTAAATAGTTGTTAGTAAAAGAAGTAGTTATGAAAGGTCATTTCTTTTTGTAAAAGGCTTGTAGCTTGTTGCTTCCTATATAAATAGGAAACCAAGGCCTAGTTTTAAATTATCATCATCATATATCATTTCCATTTTGAAGACTTCTATTATTAATATACATCAATTGAAGCAATATAATGGAGGAAATCTTATTATCAGAGATTCTCCATGACTGTTTTATCATTCTGTATTTTTCTTATGTTTTCCATACATATTTCATCTTATATTTGAATGAATATCAATTATTTAGCCTCAATACTGTGGTTATGTGAATGAATATGCTGATACAGTAAAGCATTTATTGTGGATGTTGGTAGAGCTGCTAATTTTTTTAAAAATTTGAGCTTATTTTGCCTTGTTACATGTTCAACATAAAAATGGAAATTATTTAAAAATAATAAAGTTAACAAAGTTGCTTATTTAAATAATTGTGAGTTACATGCATTAATATTTTATTAACTTTTGTGTCTTCACGAACATATGTTGATACAAAATGAATGGAAGAAGCATCCAAGTAATCCTAATTTTTTTTGCCAACAATTCATACCAAAGATTGAACAATTTAAGGATATTGCAATAGGTATTAATTAAGGATATGATGATGATGATATATTCTTATACTAGTATATTTTATGAAACATTCCTTATTTTCTATGAAACAATGTATACATTCTTGTACTTATAAATATTCTTTTACTGTTATGTCTATTAAATAAAACATAGTTTGAATAAAAAATGCTTCACCCTTTTTTGTAAGTAAGTATGTGAATTATTGTTTAAGGAAAAATCTTATAGTGTTTACATTTTCAGTTTACTAGTTTCAAATCTTCATTTGCTATGTATATAAAATTGTATGTGCTCTTTATCTCAAATGACATAAAACAATAATATCATTAGAATCAGGGTTTTCAATTTCAGCACCATCATTGTCCACACTTTTCATATCCAGTTCACTTTTAAGTACAATCATCAAAATTTTATTTTTATTTCTTGTCCTAGTTAATCTTGATTCCTTTTAGCACAACACAGTAGGTTGCATGTTAAATTTCAAAAAATTTCTATGCATTTTTTTGTATATATTATTTTCTCAGTGCAACATTATGTAACAACAATTTCACTTCTGAGATATATAGTAAAAATAAATGAAAGCACATGTTTGCTTTGTCAAGGGAAATGTATGGTGAATATCCTATGTCTTTCAGATAAGTGTGCAAGCGAAATAAGACATAACTTATTGAATATGATTTTCTACTGTACAATTGTTTTTTTATGTGCTTTTTACTTTTTGCATGTGGATTACCCTCTGAAAGAGACTACTTATCTTTTCTTAAATGAAGCCTTTACATTTCCTGTCTATGAAAGGAATTTACTGCTTGACAACAGGTTCGTGAACCTCATACAAATTAAGATTGGTGTAAAAGGTCATCCCCACAAATGTTGTTTGGTCTAGAATTATAATGGAAAATAAAAAAATCTTGCTAGAAGAATAAAATAGGTTTTCAATTGTCCAAGTACAAAATAATATTACTTAAGCATTTCAAAGTTTAGGCCATAAGAATCATCCTTTTTTAAACATGGATTGCAAATAATTCTAAAAATTTAGAAGTCTTGGTCATTAACATTGTTGTCTGCTACAATGTCATCCAGTGTATCATTGTCAATGTTCATATGTTCTTTCAAGTATTTAATATTATCATCATCCTCATCTTGACCTGCATCATCTTCATCATCATTGAAATTTGACTATAGACCATCTATATTGTTTTTTTTTTTTTTTTTTTTTAAAAGGGGTAAAATTTTTATTCAATCAATTCCAAATTACAAGGAAAAGGCTAGAGGCCCACCAAACCAAGACCACCACAAGAACCACCAAAAACAACATTAAAAATTCATGTCTTCCACTAATAACCTCTTAGGGTCCCAAGATAATCAGGAGGTAACACCTCCCTTCCACTAATATCCCAACCATCCACATTCTTAGAAGCCCACTTCACCAAACAATCAGCCACTCTATTCCATTCTCTAGGGATATGACAAAAGGAGACATAATCCAAGGAACTGCATAGACTTAGAATCTGTCTGACCACAAAGGCTAATTGCCAACTAACATCATCCAACCTCTGGTTGTTCAACATATCCACAACAATCTGAGAATTTGACTCACAAATGATCCTCCTCCAGCCTAAAGAGCACCCACGCTCAACAACAATCTTA